>JAIUCT010000010.1:224886-253424 GCA_021307375.1 Tetraneura akinire
TATTATTATTATTATTATTATTATTATTATTATTATTATTATTATTATTTATTATTATTATTATTATTCACGTTTAATAATGCGATAATTATATACGGGACGATCGGTGCGTGTCGTATTCGAAAAAATAGAAGAAGAAAAACAAAATTATAATAATAAAGATAAAACCTATATAACTATAACGAACCTATGACCGTTTTTCTAAACGCGTGCGATTCAGATTCGCGACCGGCATTATTTTTCAATTTTAACTGCCTTATTTAATTTTCTTCTATTTTTTTTCTGATTTAAAATCATTTTATCGCTTCGCGTTTCAAAGATATATTATAATTATATCGTTATTCGTTACCGCGGTATTCACGCGAACATTTTTATGCGTACATATACGCTGTATAAAATCGTATAAAAAAATAATAAAGGAAAATATATAATAAAATTTTGTTAAATGCGCGTAAAAAAACAAAATTCCGAATTTTATTACGTTCTCGGGGGTATATTATAAATATACGATTTTAAATGCTTTACATAATTTTTAATTTATATTTTATGCGCGTTGTCAGTTATGTCACCCGTTATATTTTCAACGAATTAAATAATACCACCGTTATAAACGAATTCCGATGAAGTGTTTTTCGAAAGTAATTTTTTACCAAAAATGTATAAAATTATCATATATACAAATTTACGTATATATTACAAGTGAAATATTTAAAAAAAATAAAATACATTAATTTATTGAAAAATGATCGAATACGTAATCATAATAGTTAAAATGCAAAAAAAGCCACAGACACTTATTTGATAATTGAAATTAATGTATAGAATTGTTTTAAATAAATAATATTAGGTATATTGCACGATCAATTTTTTAAAGTTTTTAACTAAACACGTTTTAATTGATTTACAAATTAATTAATTATTTATTTATATAAATTTAATTAGAAGATAATGAGAAATTAACTGTAAAATGTTAAGTGAACACGATGCTAATCAGAACTAGTTATAGAACATGTTAGGTATATAAGACTTATTAGTTATTAACAAGTATATTAATTATCTATAACGGCGTGAATAAATAATTAATATTTAAATAGTTTTTAAGACATCGTATTCGTCCGAGTTAATTTTATGAGTGTATTTTTATCATTATTAATTTCGTTAAAATTTATTTTAAACGATTAATATAATATACCGCAGGGCAGGTTGTTTAGATACTCTTTATTAATAATTACAACGCCTCTGGAAAAATTAAAATTAATATTTAGGTGATAATAACAATAAGTATCGATAATTAGTATAACTACGTAAGGACATAAGGTAGATTATTATATTGTTTACAGTTGTAAAAAAAAAAAAAAAAAAAAAAATGATATGTTTAATAGATACCAATAATATATT
This sequence comes from Tetraneura akinire, assembly GCA_021307375.1. Classification (NCBI taxonomy): domain Eukaryota; kingdom Metazoa; phylum Arthropoda; class Insecta; order Hemiptera; family Aphididae; genus Tetraneura; species Tetraneura akinire. The sequence goes on from JAIUCT010000010.1 coordinate 226,285, forward strand.
ACTTAAAACTATTAATTAATAGTTAATAATTAAAATGTATTATTAGTTTGTTACTTTTGCATAACATCGATAATAATTATTTTTCTATACATTCCAATAACTTGGATATACTCATTGTCATTCCGAAAGTATACACACACCGGAAAAGAAAAATATAAATATTTTTAAAAGAACCTGACAAATTATAATGTGTTTACGATTTAAAGTTAAAAAACACGTCTATATAACTGCAGGTTTTTAAACGTATATTTTACGTTCGAATAAACACAATTGACATTTCAGTGGATTCTCGTCGCAATAACACAATATACGTACATGTATATAAATACGTATATGTAATATAAATTATATATGTATATATTATATTTATAATTATTTATAACGCAGCTGTCCAAAGATGACAAAAATGAGAAACGACATTCGGTAGACGGCAATGAACGATAAGGGCGAACGCAGAAGGGAACGTTGCACACATACACTTGCACGTGTGTTTAATCGGAATAGAAAAAAATTAAAAAGTGTAAAATTCGACGATATTACCAGACGTTTAAAGTAAGTACAATAATAAAAAAAAAAAATATCATAATATAACATTTACTATGAAATAAAAACGTGCGGAAAGGAAAAATAATTATCATCTTATATTATATTATATGCGCTTTGCCCTCGTATTTCGATATACTCGTACTTAAATTTGGATCGCAAACATGGTATAATAATTTATCAGGTCTTCTTTTACACGGTCTAAAAATTTCACGCGCTTTCCTCGCACGTCCATATATACCTATATATATATTATTCTTTAAAAATACACGTCTGTATATACACGGAACATTATAAATAAAATATATAGTCCGATAAATGGTCGGCAACCTGTAACCATACATAATACGTATAATATATGGTCATATTATGGTATTTACCACGCGCACGGTACTCATACGTCCGCTAACGCGCGTACCTACTGAAACACTAACCTTTCTGTCACGGTCGTTTGCTCGATATAGTTCATTTTTATTTCTATTTCTTCTCGCGTCTATATAATATACATCTCGGTGGACGGTGCATAATATTATTCGTTCCTATATACTCGGTTGTCGTTCTTTTTTTTTCTTTCGAGGATATTCGGTTCGTAGAACGTAATAAAAATAATATTCGCGTTATTTTTCTAAATCGTAATAAGGTTATAATCACGAGCACGACGATTTGGATTTTGGAATCGAAAATTGCTCACTCGATCGCTGTTATATTATCATTATTTTTATTATATTTGTAAAATTGTAAGCCCTCTCACGAAAAACTCTTCTGACGCGCGACGTACGGAAATTATGGTTGACCAGTTTTGTTTTTTTTTTTTATATTTCGTCCACGACTAACTAACTATATTTTATAATACTGTAGGTATTATAGACGAGACAATTCAAACGAACACAATATCGACGCCAGTCGATGACACTATTTCATAATGTTTCCTTTTGATACGAACGCAACGTACCTATATAAGAATAACACGCGGCGGAGAGAATCATATTTTACGTAGGATGGATGCAATTATTTCAAAAAAAAATCCGTTAAAGATTAGCGAGCGATTGATAAGCGTGATAATAATGGAAAAAAAAATTAAATATTAAATAAAGAAAACATCAAATCGTGATAAATTTTATAGTATATTGTATTTGGTAGTTTTGGTACATTTAAACCTAAATATCCCGGAAATATGTATAACCACTTTTGTTCTTTTCCATTGTGCGCGCGTACGTTTACGTACAATACACGTTTTATTGTTTTGTTAATAATTTTATTGTTCTTTTATTTACGAAAAATGCAATAACGGTCGGTCGGATGTACACAGAAATGTCAATGAAACAATCTAAATAAGTTATATACATACAGACGGTATATACTATCGGAAAAGGATGCAATTAGTATTATTATTATACAGATTCTCGTATCACGAGTAGTTACACGCGGGTCCAAGGGCGTCCTTTTAGGGGAGGCTAGGGGAGTGACAACTCATTCCTGAATTTTTTCGGTTTGTGTATACGTATCACGGTTTATTATAAATTTTGGTTCGTTAAAAAAATAACTATGATCGAATCATTGATGTACATAATGAGAATAAATAATATTAAAAATGTTTAAAATATTTTCCATCCACTTAAAAATGCATTAACATATTTTATATATGACTATTCCTCGGTCTTTCAAAAACGTGCCCCATGGAAAACATGACTAATATCCACAATGATAGTGTCACGATTAGTCGGATTATGTACTGTACATAATATGTGTATGTAAATAATTTACGTCTTTCTAGATTTTTGATGATGGACGCCCTTGTGCGTGTGTCTAGGACCAAAAATACTAAGACATTTAGATGGCCAATTTATTTATATTCTCCATATTAAGAAGCATATTGTAATTACAATTTTTAAAAAAGATAGAAATGAATAATTATATACGTTATATTATGTGCGGATGAAAGCAAGAGGAGTAGTGGCATTTATGTGTAATAACTGTTTAAAATATAGTCACACGACTGCGGTAACTTTGGTCGATTTTGATATAGGAGGTATACCAGAATTTTATGAAATTAAAAGTGGACCACGATACCGTTGTTTGAAAATGTTTGAATGGTTTTTAACTACATTTTAACACTATATACGAGGATAACAAACGACATTGTTAGATTGTCGTATAGCATAATTAATACTATTATACAGGCATAGAATTCATAATATAATTACAAAACGTTTACGCGTCCGATTGATTGAGTGTATTATATGCGTTGTGTAAACACTAAACACGATAATCGCTTTAATGTACAAATTGTTTAAGTATTATTATTGGCTTCGGGTTAAATGTTCTCACGACCAGTTTAAACTCGTCAATTTAAGTATTTATATTGTTCTTGTTTTAGGTTAGGCTACATAATAATAACTTATGACACTATTAAATTACCGTTGTGTTCATCAGTCGCGACGTTAGTGTTATTTGTCATTATAATAAAAAAAAATATGATCTCATGAATTATATTTCGTATTCCAGACAAGTACCGTTGTCTATCATATTGTTTCACTGATGTTAAATTATCTGGGGTTATAAATATATACTATATACCTACGCGGATTACGGATACAATGAATTATGTGTATTTTCTTAAAAAATTAATTCGAAAACAATCAACAGTGCCTAGATATAATAATATTATATTAATATTTAATAAAAAAAAAAAAAAAAAAAATTGTAATTAATAGTTATGAAAGGCATAAAGAGCATAATAAACATTATTTGTCGTATTTATATATTTTATTTCGGTTTTATCAATTATTTACTTCATAATTTATAATATTGTGGATAGATATGAAATGTACTTATTTTATTTAATTTTAATTAAAATGTACGTTTATATATATACAAATCTGTTTATAATCTATTCCAAAATAAAATATTTTAATATATATAGTACGCGTGATATGAAGTGTTCTCACGTACCCAAAGGTTAAAAGTACTCAATTATTGAGGCTTCATAATAGATTTTCCCATATCTATAGTCAAAAAATTATTAATTAGTATAGATAAATTTGATTTGTATCATTAGACATTTCTCTGAATCATATTTTACTACTGTTTAGACACGACTGGGGGAGTTAAAACCCCCCGAAATATTTTTGAAAATTATAGTAGTTAATGAACAACTATATTAAATATTGACATTTGCAGTAAATTTTATATATTACCTATATAAGTATGACTACTTGATGTAACCTATGACTCCCGAAATTTTTTTTGTGTACGCAATGTTCAACACGAGTTTTTTTTTATTTACTACTATTTAGTAATATTTTATACGAATTATATTTACATATGAAATTTCTTGGATTGTTATGCAAAATATTTATAGATACACCATCGAGACGAAGATTATCCCGTCAAACGATGTCTGGTATTCTGCAGTAATGACCGGATTTATACAGACATACCGCATACCGTTAAACATTCTTTCGTATGCGTATAATTGTTAAGATAAAGATTATCATAATAATATTGTTTTATACCTGTAATATTAATATAAGTACCTGTTCGTCTGTTATAACTTATAATTATTGTAAAGCATGACGCTCGGCATGACGCTATAACAGAAATATGAGTACGTTGTCACGTTATACAATAGTATAATACTAATGCAAAAAACATTTAAGAAACACTAAAACACACAGGAAAGAAAGAAATTAATCTACATTCTTTGAGATTATATCGTTATATATAGACGTTGATAGTTCAGATATGTAATTTTTCTTCCGTAATACAAATCTTATGGGAACATGATTTAAATTTTTTTCGAGTTGAAGTTTTTTTAAGTTTGAATGTGTCCCCGGGATAATTTTGTAGATATTTTCTATTTAATATTTTTTCCAAGTGTCATTGTAGTTTTTTAAGTTTTTAAACATTACAAAATAATTTTTTTCTAAATGTATGTTGTAGTGTTGTACTGTATTATTGAAATATTTTCGGAATAATTTTTAAATAATTATAACTCGCTCATAACTTCGGAATGACTATAGATTTTAAAAGGCATCGATGAGATATTTAATTTAGTTAATGTTCCGGGAAGAAATATTAAGTTTACATGAAGGAAAAATTGGGAATCTGAGGGAACATCTATGGATAATATTTTTTTGTAATAAAATTCTGAAATTTCATGAAAACTTTATTTTTAGTCGTATATTCGATGTGACTACATACTCGTATTATTCGAATAACTATTAACTAGATATCACTGATTAAGATACTTTTATCACCTATGTATAGTATATTTTATTTTATTAATAATTATTATTTATTATTACAGTGTCATTTATCATTTACCCATGGACTATTTAATTATTCATATACCACTATACCAGTACACGATTTGAATACTTGTATTCAATATTCATAAATAGAACGAAAAGAAAATTGATATTATTTATTTTACGTTTGTATTTTCTTTTTTTCATCATATTTAGACAATATGAATCTGAATAATATTCATATAGGTATTTATTGTTTTAAAATTATTTATTTCTAATTGTAAATAATTGTAATACTCCAAAGTTTTTAAATGAATGTGCATCTATGATTTAAATTATTTCGTGGATTCTTGGCACGTTTATTTCGTATGCTCGCGTATATCATCTTACCTATTTATCATAAATTCTGATTATAATCCAAACAGTAAGTATAGTAAGTTGCACAACGATTCGATTCTATGATTCTATATTTCTATGACAAAAGAGATCGCACGAGATTCTTCACCGAGCGATCACAACAACAACAACAACAACAACAATAATAATAATAATAATAATAATAATATGTAGTGTGATAATATGTATACATGGGCTTGGACGAAAAATTACGGCGGCGACGTTATTGCAGTCAAGGCAAACATGTTTACCACGTTGCACATAATAAATTATACCTAAAGGTATATATTATACATATACTTTTTTGTATAATATTTTATCGTACGGGCCCGGCAGAAAAAAAAAACGTTTGATTCTTATATGGGATAGGACAATGCCTAATTTGTTTTTCGTGCGTTTCGTATATACATTGGACAGATATAATAATATTAAAATATATACGGTCAGTGGCGATTAAATGATTTTGTCATGGGGGGTATGTAGTTGATTTTTTAACATGCACTATTTATTCCTTTTCATTTAATTTATGGTTAGGTTTAATATCAATTTTTTAAGTATTAAGGTAATACTTTATTCATAACAATATAATATACGTATTAACAATATGTACTCGTATATTATATTAACAAAATTGTAAATAGTGTATTAAAAATTTAATAATAATCGATGAATGAACCTACTGATGACATAAATAGTAAACATGTATACACTTGAGCAACGGAGGAGAGTGTTGTTATTTAATATTTATGTATATCGAACAAACTACGGAGTAATAATAAAATTAAATAATTTTTAAATCTGTATTATACTTTAAAATAATATGAATATAATATGATTGTATTCACTTAAATAATTTTAATAAGATAACCATATATTATTTATAACCATAATTTATTCTATTTTTAGAATATTCTTGCTATTTTTAGAATAATTTATTCTCACGCACTTGATAACAAAAACTTTGACTACGCGCCTAGGCATCCAACTGGATTAAAACTGCATAGTGTATACTTTACCTGCACATTCATCTTCTTATCTGTACAATTAGTTAACATTTTTTAACTGTTGCAGTTTTATATTATGTTTTTAATTTACTTTCGATTATCGATCACGTATCGAACTTTTGTAAACGAAACGATAAGCTCGACTGCACATGTTTCTCACTAATAATTTAAAATATTTTCTTTATATGTTATAATATATTCCTTTGCCTAAACAATTTTGTTCCCAAAATATTATTTTGTTTCTGTATTTAAAAAAAAATAAATGTTATGAAATAAAATACTGTTTTCAATATATTTTTACCAGAATGATCACAGATATCAGACATTTCTGGCGACACACCTATAGTCGATCTCGAGGCACATCGGTTGAGAACCACTGATCTAGATAATAATAGTTATACATTATGCAGTCATATGGGATGTATTTCGTGGAGATTTGACAGTTGATTATATTATGTTTTTCATTTTAGAGATAAAATAAAAAAAAGTAATACTAAATTGTACAATATGTAGGTATACATTAATGTAATTACCTATTTTTATGAATATTAATGAAAAAAGGTTTTGGAGGGATCTATCCTCCTCATCACCCCCAGATTGACCGCCACTTCACACGGCTGGTACATCGAGTACGGTTATAATACGATATTTTCTCGTATTATTCTGTTCGAATAATAATGATATCGTGCGACATCGCATTTAAATAAACACACACAGAGTTTGTGTATACATGCGAGAACGTCGTTTTTACGGGAGGAAAAACAAAACGAGATCACGCGGAGTGTCGGCTGCCCGCAGGATTAAACAGCGATTTGGCCCGAAACAAAAAAACACGCTACCACATAGTACATAAAAAACGTACAACGATAATTTATTTTTTTCTGTATAGTTTAGTATTTATTTATTTATTTTTTTTTTTTTTACGCAATGTTGCCCGGACATATACTACGATATTACCTACCTCTGCGTACGCGTGTGTGTGAGAAAATCGTTATACAAAGAACGACAAAACTTACCATAACCGCGTACGCGTGCTGCTCCAGTTTTCGTGTTGCATGTATATAATAATATTATTATAATCTACGATTTCGTTAAAAACGTAATAACTGGATGTATAACTTTAGTAAACGTATAAACATATCTATATAGTGTGCGTAACACGTGCGCATAAAGTACAAACGAATAATATCACGTTAAATATATCGTATAGGTTATGTTTATAATTTATATGACGATTAATTCGTGTGAGGTGGTGTTGGGTGTGGTTGGATTTAGAATTTTTACAAATAATTACTTGTAATAATAACCTATACGATTTGTAGAAAATAAATTATAATTATGATGTAAATTTGTAATTACATTACAATTTACAAGTATATCTATAATGTTATATATACGAGTACATCGAAATGTTTTAGTTTCGTTTTCAGAAAAACCTAAAGCGTGTGATTATTATATTATAATTTTGTATAATGTTATAAACTTATAAATTATAATATATAGGTATGTATACGTAAAAAATGTTATTATTTATTAGGCAAGCATATTATCTATATTTAATGTAGTTAGGGTAACAAAAAATTATGGAACGTCTTATCAGAGGCGGAACTACATATATACAAAGGCGGGTTTTTCCGCGGGCCTCGTCGTAGAAGGGGCCTCGCCGTATATTTGTAAAAAGAAAGTATTGTTTTTGCACTGAATGGTTATTATTGAAATTGTAAAATTTATAGTATAATAATAAAATAATATTATTTGGGTGTATTAAGAACTTTTCGTTTCTTATACATATTGTACTTAATACTTAATAAGGTAATAACACTATTATAATATTTATGTCTAAAAAAAAGGTTCACGTTATCGCATTTTGCATCAAGAAAAAGAAGAATCATAGATAATCATGAGAAATATAATAATGAACAAAATGCAGCTCAGAGCATCAGCTGTTTAGATAATAGATATACATATATGTATGATAAATATTTGTGAGTTAGATTAGGCTCCGTAAGCTTCGTATAATATAGATATATATCCGTGGTTTAGATTAGGCTCCGTGGGCTTCGTTTGATCTTGCCACATAAAATTATCACTTATCACGATTTACTATAAATATGGTAATTACAGACTATATTATCTTATGGAAATTATGTACAATCTATGGAAATTATGTACATTCTATGGAAATTATATACAATCTATGGAAAGTATGTACATCCTATGGAAATTATGTACATTCTATGGAAATTATGTACATTCTATGGAAATGATGTACAATCTATGGAAATTATGTACAATCTATGGTAATTATGTACATTCTATGAAGATTATGTACAATCTATGGAAATTATGTACAATCTATGGTAATTATGTACATTCTATGGAAATTATGTACAATCTATGGAAATTATGTACAATCTATGGAAATTATGTATAATCTATGGAAATTATGTACATTCTATGGAAATTATGTACATTCTATGGAAATTATGTACAATCTATGGAAATTATGTACAATCTATGGAAATTATGTACAATCTATGGAAATTATGTACAATCTATGGAAATTATGTACACTCTATGGAAATTATGTACAATATATGGAAATTATGTATAATCTATGGAAATTATGTACAATCTATGGAAATTATGTATAATCTATGGAAATTATGTACAATCTATGGAAATTATGTACATTCTATGGAAATTATGTACATTCTATGGAAATTATGTACAATCTATGAACTTAGGTACAATCTATGGAAATTATGTACATTTTATGGAAATTATGTACAATCTATGGAAATTATGTACATTCTATGGAAATTATGTACATTCTATGGAAGTTATGTACATTCTATGGAAATTATGTACATTCTATGGAAATTATTAAGTTTTGTTTTTGTTGTTGTTTTCCATATTTATTCGTAAACAGATTATGAAATTGGTTTAAAAATCCATTTTACAAATAGGTATATTTTTCTATCATCTAAAAACTAAAAAAATAGGATGTTTATAGTTGTATATTTTTATAGTTCAATTACCTCGTGTTAGGTATGTATTTATAGATTTTTCTTATTTATTTATTATTTTATCATACTTATCATAAGTTAATAGTACAAATTTACTATAATACGTATTAATTACTGTACAATTTAATGTCCTATAACTTAATATATAAAGTTAGAGAATTATAATCTAATTACGAGTTTTCCAGACCTATTAACAACATTTCTTACATTACCAAATACCAGTAACAGTAGCCAGTGGCCCAGTGCAGAAAGGTCATTTTCAAAGCTCAAATTAATTAAAAGCTACCTTAGAAATACTATGTCTCAAACACGTTTGAGTGGTCTCGCAATGATATCAATTGAAAATGAACGCGCCAAAAAGTTGAACGTGTCAGCATTGATAAAGTCATTTGCACAAGATCGTAGCAGAAACAATTATTTTTATTTAATTTGTAAAATAAATTTGTATATTATATTTATTGACTTCTTGTTTACTTAATACATTAATATCCTATTTTAAAATTTCCAATATTAGTATTATACAACTATTCATTAGGGCTAATAAAAATTTTACCCGCGGGCCTCAAAGATTGTAGTTCCGCCACTGCGTCTTATATTGTATCTCTAATGAAAATGTTTGAATTCTGATATTTGGTTAAAAAGTTATCATAAAAAACCATACTTTTTTAACGTATTTTTTATTATAATATACGTGTTTAATATATGATACGTGAAGGCATCGCCATTCTATAAGACGCAGGTATATAAGTTATTTATTTTATAATATCGTTAAAAATTTCAATGTTTTTTTTATGAAAAGAAAAGTTATAACTGCACGTGTTGATAATAATATTTTTTTGTAATATCTCATACAATAATTATACTTCGAGTCTTTGACTATTATATAGTGGATATGAACAATGACATTATGATGAACATAATAGTTTGGATTTTTTAAAAATACGTTTTATAGACGTAGAATAGAAATAGGTACTGTTTTTTATTTATTTTTTTATACGCAGCAACATATAACATACTACACAGTATACACATTAAAATATTAAATTACCTACTAATAAACTTTTTTTTAAAAAAAACCTTATACCTACACTTGATGTATACAGTATACGTACAATAAGCGGAAATTTTTACGAGTATTTATTTTTAGATTATTTTATCTTCAACAATTTTTATTTAATTTTTAAATTTTTTATATACCATATATAGAATATAGATATAGTAGAAATCTTTACTCCGCGATATTTTATAGTGCCATGAATAGTACATTATCAGAAAAAAATAATAGGGATATACAACTGCTTGTGTTCAACAAAACATCAATAATATAATAATATAGTTGTCATTTAGTGTCGGTGTACGAATAATGATTCAGAGGTTACGAATAAATAAATAAAAACAGTTGAACGAATTAGATGTTATAATAAAATAGTATTATATTATAAATTAAAATTATATACCTAGGTGTAAATATTACGTAATATTATGGATATATCATCGAGTAATAAGATTATACATTATATTTAATAAAAAAATGTATTCGTTTTCACAATTCGGCTACTCAGCAATAATTATAATAATATAATATATTATATTCATTTAACTCAGCAAACAATAACGCAAAGTTATTTTGAAACAATTTTATTCTTATTTATAATAATCAACATGCCTTATAAGTCGTGGAATGAGAGTAAAACGTTTTCCTACATATAATAAATTGATAACTATATACCTATTTTGTATATCACATATTATAAGAATCGTCTTCGTGTTCACCTTGGATTACATAATATCGTATACATATATGCAAAACCAGTGTTATTGGTTCATAATCAACCCACAAATTTATTATTTTCATAGTGCTATACGATGACACACCCAAAAGCTTTCAACTTGTATATATCTGGGTCATTCTATAGCTGGTCGAATCTTATTTATTTATCCGTACAACATATTATATTTTTACGTTCCGAAAACACGTAAAATGGGAGACAATAATATATTATTATTATTCTTTCAAATGCATTTTCAAAGAACGATAAAAAATCAATTATGAACGTTTTACGTGCACTGTAATGTGCAGCTGGTGTTTATGATTTATATTATAATAATAACATCGATATATTTTTGTTGTGGCTGTGTTCAGAGTTTTTTTTATTCGGAGACTTTAACGCTGTAAAATCGTGACAGCGCGTTAATTGCACATTTCAGTTTTCTGTATATTTGAATATTTTATTTTACATTTGTAAAGCCCGTATCAAAACGACACTATATAGACATTATATATTATGAAAATAAACCCGAGTAAATAGGATTAAAATGTGAATATTGGGGGAATTGCGTGTCGGAAACATAACATCGCGAATTATGCTGTATAATACGCAATATATGCGTCTATATTAATAAAAAAAAAAATCACTCTTGTAACGTTGTTTACCGATTATCAGTTACCATACAAAGTCAAAGTCAAATTAAAATTTGTATTACTACCCGTACAATATAATATAGGTACACGATTGAACGATGACGAAGTAGAAGTCTGCGTGTATATAATATATTATAATATATATGTAGACTATTGGTCCGTGTTTTTAAAATCCTAATCATATTTCAAACTATTATCTCCGTCTACGGTCGACCTATACAAAACAATGATACCAATTATTTTTCTATCCATAAAACATTGACCTAATACACGGCTATTTTATATAATATATATCTATCTGTATATTTATGCATTCTGAGTTCTGACTATGATTGATTGCCAGCCGTTTGTTTCGCAACAATTATTATAAATTTATAATATTTTTGATTTTCATCTTCGTATAATCTGCAAATAAAACTTTTATTTCTAAACGGCACGGGGCACCTTTTTCGAAATTTCTAATGACTGCGTTAGTATATTTTATTATTATATTCTTGAAATGATCTTAAAATATTTAAACAAATTATAATTTGGAGAAAACTATATTATATTTCATCGCAAAGATTTTTTTTTTTTTTTAAATTCATATTAATTTTTACTAATTAGAAATATATAAAATTACCGTTTACAAATAGGTACCTATATAATATATTTAATAATATTATTTTATTTTTTCTTATGAATTGAAATTGAAACAGTATAGTAAATATTTTTAAAAATTATTTATCAACATTACAATATTATAATCAATATTAATATTAATATTAATTATTCATCACGTTTTTCATAAATAACAATACTAAAAAATATTATTTATAAATATAATTTTCTTTACTCTATGTCATTGGTCATTAGTTCATTACTAAACTATAATAATATATATATATATATATATATAACAAATAGACTTAATTATTAGGTAATTTGATGAGTAAAATATTTTCAGTTCTTTGAATAGTGAATACATATACGTATGTATTCTTTATGTATTACTCATATTCGTATAAAATAATAAATTTTACCATATTATAACCATATAGAAGATTTACAAAATCTGTCTCAATCACTTCACACAATTATTTTATTTGCATAATCATAATACCTATGTATATTATAATACATTGCAATAATATATTTATACAATAATAGTAGGTATATAATAATTATTATTAGCCATCTAAACATTTCATAGTATTTATTATTAACATCGTGTAAAGAAAAAAAAATACACGTAGAATGTTTTCATTATTATCGTAAAACTCGTATTTGTGGGAAATTTACTTGAATATTATGTAAGTTTACGTGTTGTTTCTTTTAATTATACAGTTCAATGACTGTTTTAATCAAACATATATAATTGTTATTAATTATTATTAAAATATATTTTTGTGTTTTATAAGAATATTTTTTTTCGTGACACGATTTCCTAATGTTTCGGCTATTCACTATTAAAAATTAAAAACTATAATGTATGTTCGCTAACTTTCTTTTTTCAAATTATTTATCATTAAAGTATTATATATTATCATTTTTATTTCATTTCCAATAAAATTAGTCTATATAATATATATTATATAATTTACCTGCGCCGTATATATAATAATATATTTGTCATATATTAAATATAAATAATATTTTACTTGTACGTTATATAATAATATATAGGTACTAAATATATTAATGTATATTAATATATTAATGTTATAACTTATAAATATCAATATTTTTTAGTATAAATATAATTCGTATGTAACATTAAACTATTAAAATAATATATTTTATTACTCTTATTGGAGAATCATGTGTAATATAATGTTAAATATTAAATATGACAGAAAATTTGACCTAAATCGTAAAATTAAGTTGCTATTTTTATTAATAAATCTATAAGAACATTAAGAACCAATAATTTTTGTAGGTATATTATATAAATATTTTGTTTGTTAATCAATACAAACTTAAATCTAAAATATTTATCGCAATAAAATAACTTAAAATTGAATTAAATTATATTTATATTACTAAATATATTATCGTATATGTGATTATAAATAATTAATAATTATTAATTCTTTGTATTGATAATATTAAAATGCCTGTGAATAAAATTATAAATATTCGATTCGCAAAATAAAAAAAAATAATATTAAAATCTTGTTTACTATAATAATATACGAGTATATTAATCATTTAAATTAATTCGCAATAATTATTTCGTATCTATTTCACTCGGATTAATTTGAAAAAAAAAATATTCTACTTTACTCGTGTCTCTCGTGCGAATATATTCATAGTTCATATATTGGTTGTATTTTTAATAGTATAATATAATATTGTTATAGTTATTGTAAGCGTTTTAATATAATATAAGAACTTAATTTGTTTTGATATTTAATCCTGCGTGTAAGAAAAATATAAAACAAATACTTTGAAAGGTTTTCTAATTCTTAAAACACAATAATAAATTAATCATTAATCAGTAAACTTTTATTTGATTTCCAATATGTTTTTTTTTTTTTAAACAATTTAAACCAAAGTGATGATTGTATATTTAACTAGTTTTAGATTAAAAATGTTACGATATTATGAAGACCATGAACCGTATTATACAAATATACGTCTAAATATGGATTAATTAAGAATTAATTATTATTGTGAAAATTTTCGGCGGTTAAAATGGTTACCTATAGAAATATTACGAAATAGAATACAAACAACTAAATGCGGTTGACATGCCAAAATGGTCAGTAAAAAAAAAAAATCATTGAGATTACGTGACCTCGCCAAGTACTGAGGTATGACAGAGGTGGACATGCACATAACTATTATGTATAAAATACAATACAGTAGACAATTTATACGCATAACGATTTATATGAATAAACATTAAACATAAAGTTGCGAATACAAAGTTTAAATATAATCTAATTGAATCTTGAATGTTTACGTAACAACGAAACATTTTTTAAGTACGTATACACGAATTTTGTGATTTTATTCAAATGTCTAGTTTTTATATTTCGTAGTCAAACGTGAACCAATTACGTAATTATCTCTTTAAAAAATCATATCAATTTTTAAATTTCAATGTTTTTAAGTTTCATAAAAAAAATAGTACTTAATTTATTTTTCAATTTGTAAAAATATAAATATAATATAAAAACGAACACCTATAATATTATTCATTATTCTATCATTTGTTTTCAAATTTACTTTTTTTTTTTTTTTTATATAAATATAAAATAACAATATTAAACAAAATATTAACGTTTCTACCATCCATATATTATATTCCAATGTTTCATAACAATTATAACGATAAATTCTTGAATTTTAAGACTATGACAAATAAGGAATATTCCAGTATGGCTTAAATGTTTTGACAATTACTGACATAAATAGTTGATCTTTGACTTTTTTTTTATATAATAATAGCCATATAATTTGATTTATATATTTAACTTGTTGACAATGAATTTAGTAAATAATAAAATGTACGTAGGTATATATAAATATTAAATATAATAACCGAATATTACAATCATTTACTGTAAAGCCTTGACACCACTAATAATTATAATTACTTTATCGATTTTGTAACTTGAAGTAATGAATGAAAATATGTAGGTACACGACCAAAACAATCATTAAAATCTGGTCACGAAAACTCAAAACATAGCACTAAACACCTGCAACACCATTCATTATATTTATGTTCGTAAATCGATGAGTTTACAATAATGAAAACGCCTTATAATAAGGATGGCCGTTAAAAAAGTGCACAGATTACGATTTCACGTATTAAACGGTTTAATTGGCACACACGAGAATAATATTATAATGATGTAACTTTTAATATATCATATCTAATCTTTAAATATTAATTTTTGAAAAAAATTACATTATCAAATATCACAAACATACCATAATTATTATAATATTAATATCATGGGTGTATGGGTGTATTTTAGATATTTTATACACTGTATAAAATTTAAATATTGATCTATCAATCTAATCTACCTTAATAAAAATATATAATATTCAACTGATATTAGTATAAAACGAGTATTTTGAAAACGATTAATATACAATTATGGCACTTTGGAATATCGAATATGAATATCTCGTTAATAGTTTATATTATATTAAAATGTATTTTTATCTGAAAAATAATATAAAAATCAATTATTATAATTGTCATTTGGTGAAAAATACCTATAGTTAATTGTTTTTATTATTATAATTTATAATATAATGTAATAATTTAATAATTCAATTGTATAGTATCTGTTAAAGAATGTAAATTTATATTTATTACGATTTGTTATTCCTTACTCCTCTGTTACTGATGAAATATTAATTATAAAAACTGCAGTTGGGCTGTTCATACCGTATATAATTATATTAATAAATAATATACAATATATTATATAACGTGATCGTGTTACAAAAACAAAAAAATGAAGTACATAATATACATTTTTCAATATCTTTATAACATAAAACTATGATTAACCTGTATGCTGTATAGACATAGAGTATGTTTCAAATATATTAAAGTACTCATTGTAATATCTCATTGAAAAATTAAGATTTTGAACGACTTTTTTTAAATTACGTTTTAGGCAACGGAAAATTAATAATATTATTTATATATTACATTTTTAAATTTAATTGTCGCGTTTCAAATTTAATATTTTAAGATAACACAAACAATATTAACACGTGCAAATTTCATTCGGTATTCACATAACTACATATAAGTACTCGTACAAAGAACTATAGATATTTTGAGACTGTAACGTTCATTTTCCAATTAAAAAACGAGTATAAAACTTCGAAATTTCATAAAATTATCATTGTTTAATAAAATTGACAATTATAATTTTAAAAGTCTGAAAATTTATAGGAGTTTAAAGACATATTGCTTTCTTCAGTTCTAAAGTTTTTAAAAATGTCGACTATCAATTTTTATTTACAACTGTTTAAATTTAAAAATTTTGGAGTAATCGGAAATATTTATTTTATATCACTTCTTATAATTTAACTTCTCAATAATTTTACATACATAAATTTTGGGTTTTAACATTTAAAGTGTGAAAATTTAATCGAAGCACAATCACATATAACTTAATGTATTTTAAAAAGTTCCAAAAATATCAAGTCTCAATTTTTTTAATTTCATATTGAAATATTAGTAAAATTGATAATCTATATTTTTTATTTATTTCAATAATACCATTATATTCCATGTCACCAGATCAATCAGCTGTTTAGCTACGTTATAGTATTTTACATCTATTATATTCTATGTCGATGGAACATTATAAAATTGTTATAATATTTTTTAAAAATTTTCAAGGCTTATATTTTATTTCAATATTTTTTTTTTTATATATACGAGTATACTTGTGTAAACAATTTATTGTTATACATTTTTTACATTTTAGTTTTATTTTAACGTAGTTGCAAGTTGCAAGTTTATAAATATTTGAAAATGAGCCAAAATGTAATTAATTTATTACAATACTCGTCAATTGAACAATCGTCAACTGCTGAGAAAATGAAAATTCCGTGATGGATATCCCAATAAAGGTAAGTGATGAAATTATACAAAGACAGTATTAATAATAATATTTTTAATAAGACGGATATATTTTAAATAAAAGATAATAATTTCGCTGTACACTAGTAGGTAGGTATATATACTCGTATTTATTATATTTATATAATTGTTAAATATAATAATTTGAAAGTAAATGCGAATAAAATAATATGTACAAATATAAAACTAAATATCAATATAATATCAATTCAATTTGTAAATTGATTTATTTAATTTTTGTAGTTTATAATTTTAAATTTTACATGGTTAGGTAATATTAAATTTTAATTCTTACATTATGTAATAAAATAACGTGTTCGTTTAGACTTTCTGAATTCATTATACATAATATAATCATTTTAAATGTACGGACTTCATATGATATGAAAGACTTATTAATGCTTTTAGACAAGTAAAATTGTTTATAATGCACTTAAAGTGTGTTCAATCATTACAGTTACTATGTATTATACAATTATTATCTTTACCCTTAATTTATTGTTTTATTTTTCTATTATATTGCATTGAATACCACATTTCACAGTTATTTACATATTTAGAAAAATTGATAGAACAATTTTACTTCAAACATTTCCCAAATTTTTTGGCTTTTCTATTAATTTTTATGGAAAAGTATTGAGAAATAATAAGAATAATACTCGTAAGGATTCTAAGGTTTTCGTTTAAACTAAAAATATCAACTTTAAACAGCTATAAAAAAAATTGAGACTAGGGATTTTTCTAATATTTTGATATGATGTTAAGTAATATGTAAATATACTTAACATACAATACATTTTACAATGTAAATTGTAATCGAAAACCTATTTTTTGTATGGCTTCTTGTTCTTTTAATTTATTAATATTTTTACCATATGTTTAATGAAATTGGCAATTTTGGTTTTTAAGGTCTGAAAATATTATTGAAGCATAATATCATATTGCTCATTAACGTAATTTAAAAAAGTTACAAAAATCTTCAGTCTAAATTTTTTTATCGCTATTTAAAATTGATAATGTATATTCTCTAATACCTATTATACTCTATGTATGGATTATTATTATTTATTTCAATAATACAATAATTATTATTCTATGTCATCGAACGCATCAACCGTTTAGGTACATTATAGTATTTTACATCTATTATACATTTATAGTCTATGGCGATGGACATAATATAATTATTATAATATTTTATAAAAATTTGCGTCGCTTATATTTTATTTTATTATTATTTTTATATATACTAGTGTAAACATTTTTTTGTTATACTTTTTTTTATAACATTTTATTTATTTTAACGTAGTTGCAAGTTTATTAATAAATGAATAGTCGAAAATGAGTCAAAATATAATTCAATCACGTATGAAAGTACTCGTCAATTCAACAATCGTCAACTGCTAAGGAAATGTAAATTCCGTGCTGGACATTATAATAAAGGTAAGTGAAGAAATTATACAAAGATAGTATTAATAATATTTTAAATAAAAGATAATAATTTCCCTGTGTATTACTATATTTATTACATTTGTTAAATATAATAATTTTAAAGAAAATATGAATGAAATATAAAACTAAATATAATAGGTATTCAATCTGTAAATTTATTTATTTAATTTTTGTAGTTTTTAATAAAATTTTAAATTTTACATAGGTAATATTAATTTTTAATTATTATATTATGCAATTAATATTGTGTTCGTTTAGAGCATAACCCAACCTATGGGTGGTCCGCGAGCTATTTTGAGGTGGTCCGCGAGTCACATTTAAAAAATGTAAAAATATTTTAATAATTTAATTTTCCTTTGAGGCATAAAGCGGCCCATACACGATTATATTATTGCTCAATATTTGATATTGACAATAATATTGACAGTGTATGGATCATAATGAAGACGTGTTCAATATATTGAAAAAATCAAAATTATTTTGATATTTATTGATAAACTATCAATATTATTAGGTCCTCGAATGTGTTTCCGGTAGCCAAATAACGTAGAGATATAGACAGTCTTAGACTTGCTGGTATAGCTTCTCGCAATGACGTATTTTGTTTTTTAATAAATGGATTCACCAAAGTTAAAATTTCATCAAAACATTCATCATCCATTCTTAAAAAAAATTTTAAATCATTTCTTTCAAAATTGCACAACTCTGTTAATAGATTCTTGTGAGTATATTGTTATCTATTTTTCAACCACTCTTGACCAGGTTCTTCGTTGTTTTTTTACCTTTTTTAGTTTTTTTTCATCAAGTGACAAGGCAAGAGCAATAGCAATAGCAATTATCACGTTCTCTTCGCTAGACATTTTGACCGAAACTGAACAATATATTCAATTGAAACATTTATTGATGTAAATATTGAGCAATAATATTGATCGTGTGAGTGCAAAGGAAATTAAAACATTTATTGAAATATTTATTGATTTAAATATTGAGCAATAATATTGATCGTGTATGGGCCGCTTTATAAGAAAAATAAGGTATTAAATTTAGGTGGTCCGTGACGTATCGGAAGTTCTCTTAGTGGTCCTTAGTACCAAAAAGGTTGGGAACCACTGGTTTAGAGTTTATAAAATTTCTGAATTTATTATAACATAATTTCTATATTTTACGATAATTTAATGATCGGGCAATACTGAAAATAGAGACGTGAAAATTTTAATGGGTAGTTATTGGTATCTAAAATTGTTATATGAACTTTTCGTGAAAATATAGAACTCTTGTAATATTTAACATTTTTAATTTTATCTAGATATTAAAGATTATTCTTAAAATTTTAACATTATGTTTAATAAAATTGTTAATTTTGTAGTAGGAATTCTAAAAATTATAGTGAAGTTTCCTCACTTATCGATTAAACTTATTTCCAAAACGTTACAAAAATATACAGTATCAATTTTTCTTTATAGCTGTATTTATTTCAACGGTGCAATAAATCTATGTCCTAAAACCAAACAGCTGTTATGAAACTATACATTATACGTTTATATACTATATCTATATTCTATGGCGATGGAGCAATATATAGCTATTGTAATATTTTTACAAATTACAAACGTTTTTATTTTATTATTTTTGTTTTTATATTATATTATGTGTTTATACACACGTTTTATTGTTATAATATTTTAACATTTTATATTTTTACGTCGTTATATAAGGTACTTAATTAAATGAATACCTAGTCGAAAATGAGCCAAAGTAGAATAAAGTATTACAATACAACATGGTGAATTCAATAACCGTCGACTGCAGCTAAGGAAATGGATTTTCCGTGCTGGACATCACAATGAAGGTAAGCAAAATATTATGAAAAAATAGTATATAATATTTTAAATAATTAATATAAAAGATAATATAATTTCGTTGTGTATTAAAATATATTTTATTATAATTGATAAATAAAATAATTTTAAAGACAATATGAATAAAATTCGTAATATATACGTACACATATTTAAAATTATAAATCATATTCAATAATCCTTTTATATTACTAGGTGGTATTTATTTTATTTTAATATAACTTTTTAATATAATTTTAAATAGTTAATTAATATTGGTTGTTATATTATGAAACCATCGGTTAACGTTTTTCCAAAAAATTACAAAAATCTCCATTCTCGATATTTATTACATAATTTTTTTAAAGTTGATATATTAGTAAAATTAATAATCTATAATACCTAAGTATTTATATATTTTTTAATTATTTCTAAATATTTATTTCAATAATATAATAATTCTATATCACGAAACCAATTTCTAATTAGCCATTATTCCATTAATCTACATTATATATCAATATTTTATGGAGTTAGAACATCATATTATAGTTATTATTATTTTTTAAATTTGTAACTTTTTATTTAATTTCTTATCTTTATAAACGTTTTATTGTTATACATTTTTAACGTTTTATTTATTTTTACGTAGTTACAACTGTTACAAGTATACAATCAAGTGAATAGTAAAAAATGAGTCAATGTAGAACCTCGTAGTACTCGTCAATTGATAAGGAAATCAAAATTATGTGCTGGACATTATAATAAGGTTAGTCAAATAATATAAAAATATAGTAAACCATCATACAATAAATAATATTTTTAAACATTTGTGTTTGAAATAAATGATAAAAATTTGTGTTGTGTTATTCGTTTTTACTATTATTAAATAATGTGATTTTAATGCCTGTAGTTTGATTAAATTAAATGTTTTATTTAAAATTTAAAATTTAAAAATAATATTCAATCTGTAAATTTATTAATTAAGTACATTTTTAATTTTTTTTATTATTTTATATTTTAAATTTTAAATAATTTATATTAATTATTATATTATGCAATAATTGTGTTTGTCACTTTAATTCATAATAATATAATAAATTAAAAAACTATGGAAATAATTGTAATTATCATCTTTCTCCTTAATTTTTTTGCTTTGTTTTTCTATTAAATTTTTTAGGGTGACATATTATATTACACAGTTATTGACATATTGTAGACATTTAAAAAAATTGTTAAACTTTATTTTTGATTATTGAAGATAGTTTATAATTTCACTTATTATTTATAATTTTACACTATACAAATATCGATTCATGATTATTATAGGTATAATAAAATATGTTATATTTATTATTAATACTTAATATTCCACAAAATAACCTAGAGTGACCAGACGTCCCGTTGTCCCGACCAACTTCAAATGAGATGCTTTTTATACCGTTTTTAGAAGATTGTCCCGTTTTAATCACGTTATTTCAATATTATTTATTGTACGAGTATTAATGTTTGTAAATAAAGTATCTATATATGAAAAAAATATAAAACGCAAATGAAATGCAACATTTGTGTCATTTGATGAATAATTAAGAGAAAATATTTTATTATTTAGGTTATTTTATTAAAAAGAGTAAAGTAAAGTAAAAATAAAATAATTGTTTTTGATATGACAGAGATTTGTGTGCATATGTGTGAATGTATATGGATGAGGTTATTTTGTGGGGGAGGGGAGCAATAACTGTCCGTTTTTTTTTTATTTTCATGGTCACCCTAAAATAACCATAACTCAGAGTTTTGTCACCGTTGATTGTGTTACTGTAGTTATTTACACCTTCCTTCTACAGTGTATACGTTTCTATTTAAATTTAGTATCAAATTAAGATTACATAAAAAATATTATTAACTTGGTACCTAAGGATATTATTAAATATAATACAATTCCCTACGTAGTAGGTACCTGTACGATTTAATGTTTTATAAATTCTATTTTAAAAATATGTATAATTTACACATTACATTAAATATTTAGTTAAGTATCAAATAATTTTTTTTTTATTAAAGAACTCAAAATAATATAAATTTTGTGAAAATAATAATTAAATATTAAATTCTGTTGTTTATATCTTTCTTGCAACCAATACTTTTAAATATTGAAAAATAAAACTTTATAAAATATACCTTAGGTACCAAATTTATTTATATAGGTACAGGTAAGTCAATGTATTAGATTTGTATCGTGGCTAGTGTCCACTATCCAGGTTCCAGCATCCCGGATCCAGCAATGTATAATGTTCAAAGTGCAAGAGCCAGGACTCCAGGAGGACTGTATCAGTTTGTCTAACATGGTATGTACCAGGTGTCCAGGTACCTTATTTTATTATATTATTTTTATATTTGTATCGTTGTTAACGTAGCGGTTATGTTGATCAAACGGGATAAAAGTATTATTTTTGATATAATCATAATTATTACGAATCGTCAAAATAAATGTTTTGTGAATGTTAGAAATTAATTATTGCTCTTGATATATATTTTTTTAATAATTATTATAGGATTTTGTTTTTCCATTATATTTTCGGAATTTTATATAAATAAAAAATTTACTTAATTTTATCTTATTTACAATACCAACAATTTATATAAGAATTTCATGAATAATCTTAAACATTTTTGATTTTCACATCATTACATAATATTATTAATTGATAAAATGATTCGTTTATAGTTTTATACTAATGTTGAGCATATAACGTATTGTTAAAAGATAATTGTAACCAACTTTTTATACTACTCTTAATATCATGGACAAACTATATAGGGTGTGGTGGTGTGGATATGGGGGTGTTGGATGTGGTGGTTGTGGTGTTGTGGTAGGGTTGGGGTAAAGTCTGTAGGTGGTGGGTTTGTAGGGTTGTAGTGGTGGAGGTAAGGTGTAAGGGTAAGGTGTAGGTGTGTGGGGTGATGGTGTGGGAGGTAATGTGTAGGGGTGGTTGTTTGGTGGTAAGGTGTAGGGGTGGTGGTGTTTGGGGGGGGTTGTATACTTATGATTACGCTAGGATATGACGATTCTTATTGCATATATGTACAACGCATTGTATGAGGTTATAACGACACATGAGTATGTTATGACTGGCTAATGCGTTATGTCATAATCAACATATGAGTTTGATATGACTATATGATCTCTTGCGTTATGCTTTAGTAACGCACGGGATATGACAAAATCGGTGTTTGCAGTTAGGGAAGTAATTACTTATGCGGTATATATTTGCATGTATGAGGTCATATCATACACGTGCGTAACCGTATGGTATGACCTCGAACCATTGTACTGTCATATTATGAAGTTTTATCCCCCCCAAATTATAGGTGGACACCAATAGGTACCAATGTAATAGAATCAAAGGACCGGTACATACTGGGCGTTTTAAAAAACCTAACCTATAGGTTACTATTTCTTTGGTCCCAGGTAGAAAGGGCATGAGTCAAATTTTGTAGGTTTTCAGTACAAGTGTTTGAAAGTTTAAAAAATTATTTTGCTGTAACATTTATATAATAGCCTAAATTGAAAATTGGCTAATTTTCAAAAAATGTAGCACTATTTGATAGTAATGTTTGATTTAGTCTCACATAATTTTATTATAAAATAATTGTTCATAAGTCCTTTGTATTTTAATATTTTTGACATAAGTCCTTTTGATAATGACTTAAGCCATTTCACAATACCTTGTAAGGACTTAAATCCTATATTAAATTACATATTTAAAGTTTGAAATAAATAAATATATATTAAATTTTAAAATATTCCTTTATTTTTTTTACAATTGTGTTTTCTTTAAAATCATAATTATTCTAATTTCACATAATAAAAAAAAATCAAATAAGTACCTAAATAATTATTAATTTTTATCATGTTAATAATTATTAAATACATATAAAAAATAATAATATTAATCATAATCAGTATCATACAGATCTGGATCATCTCTTGCATTTTCTTCTTCATTAGTTGTAAGGTTTTTTTTTATAAAATTCATGATACACATTTGGAATTAACGGGAGTATGTCAAGA
Source organism: Tetraneura akinire (assembly GCA_021307375.1). Lineage (NCBI taxonomy): Eukaryota > Metazoa > Arthropoda > Insecta > Hemiptera > Aphididae > Tetraneura > Tetraneura akinire. Next base: position 250,899 of record JAIUCT010000010.1, read on the forward strand.
AGATCTTGTTTTTTTTTCTTTAGAAATTGGTACTGAAGCATTATAAGTATTTTTTAAATTAATGATGTTGTCCATACTTTTGTTTCTTCTTCTTAAATTTAAGACTTTAACATCTTCAGCTTCATTTAAACTAGTTTATTATTACAATTAAATTAAAGCAGTAAACAGTTTAAAATGTCAAATTATTTTGTTTAAAATAATGTAATAGATATTCAGAAAAAAATTATTTTACTTCAAAAAATTATTATAAATCAATAAATATTGATATAATTGGATTATAGTAAATACTACAGATTTGTAAATTTTATGAAATTGACATTAAAAAAATATTAATTTTTTATAGTACTTAGTTAGAATTTTTAACTTTTAAAAAAAATAATAAAACTTTTAAATTAGGTATGCATTAAATTTAATACTAACCTAAATTATTTAAAACAGTTAAATTTCCGCCAGCTGGAACTTCAAATTCATTTTGTTCAATATCTATAATGTAATAATAAAATACATATATATATAATATTATAAAATAATTTTTATCAATTACTTATTATATTATTATAGTACATAAATATAATTTATTATTGTTTATTGCATAATGATAATTAAACATTAGGTTATAAATTTGAAATTAAAACATTAATTAATTTAAGTATTAAGTACCTTCATAATATTATTCGAGTTATCATTTATTATATCTTGAATAAATGATTCGTTCGTTAGTGTTTGAATTTCTTCTCTGTGACCTGATAAATCAGATTCATTATCTGATGATTCTGGTATATAATCTTGATCGAGATCAAAATTATTGTCTATATCATATTCATCTGTTAATCATTTGTTTTATTTATTATTATATAATTTGTTACAGTACGTAAGGAATGTAATAAAATCGTATTAATATTTAATATAATATTCTACTTACCAATATCATTTGATAAAGTTAGTTTCTTTTTAGTCATTTCAATTATTCGTAATGCACGTTTTTTCATTTTTGAATTTTATTATAATAACTTAAATAATATATTGGTCTTTATTTGAACTTACGTATAATAATTAAATAATATATCAAAAATTGAAAGTGAAACCATGAAAACAATGTGACTATTGATTTAACTACTAAAGTCAATGAAGTTTTTGGAATGGACAAATAATAATAATGATAAATTGATTAAAATAACAACATTATATTATTATGATTAATATAAATAACTACTTATTTTTATTTTTATCTAATATTAAGTACACGTGTCATACTGTCCACGTGTCAAACTTGTTTACGTAAATAATAAAAATGATATTATATAGCTAGTACTATATTATAATATATGTCTATACCTATGTCTATATTATAATATTTTAATTTATTATGATAATGAATATAAATACTGTTTCTTGACTTAAGCCATTATAATATGATATAGGTAACAAAAGTCGTAAGTCATATTAAGCCATTTATACCTAACTAATAAAATGATAAAAAAGACAAGTCATCATACACCTCATATGCCCTTTTAACCAAAAAAAAAAAAGTGTGTAATGTTGAGATAGGTATGCCCTTTTTATTTTCTTTATAATATGAAAAATATTAATTTCTGACTTATGCTACCTGGATCAAAAAATCAAGCGAAAAATACACAATAATTATAGTGAAAAACAAAGATTTTTGTCAAAAAATGACTTAAGCCCTTTCTACCTGGGACCAAAGATTTGATGTTTATTTAATTAATGAAAAAATGTGTAGAAAAAAATGAATACATAAGTAGTAATTATATATACGAGTATATATATATTATATGTAATTTTGTTGTCACCATTTTAGTTTTTTACTCGTTAATGAATCGATTTTAACTAATTTAGTCGTTGGCATAAAATATCCATGTAAAGCCCAAGTAAGAGCATCGCGATGTAGATGTAGATGTATAATGTACTGTATACATAATAAATTTCTTATAATTAAGAGAAAGATGTTAAAAAAAACTATTAAAAAATAAGGGGATAAATTACAAGTTCCTATATAACAAAACACAAAATTGTTATTTATCGAGTTATGGTCTTGTTAATGTGTCTACTGGTATAGTGTGATATATTATTTGATACATTAAATAAAATTATTGATACTTTCATATTAAAATACACATTTTACATATAAATTATACATTTCTTATAATTAAAAGAAAGATATTAAAAAAACTATTAAAAAATAAGGGGATAAATTACAAGTTTCTATATAACAAAAGACAAAACACAAAATTGTTATTTTTCCTGTTGTGTCTACTGGTAGTGTGATATTTTATTTATGATACATTAAATAAAATTATTGAAACTTTGATATTAAACTACACGCATATTCGGATTATTACCTATTATATATAAAAGTTCACATAACAAATACATATAGTACGCGCCATATATTATTTATGACAAAAAATATGAAATATTATGAACCTACTTGATGACTTTAATGATATCTGTTACTTTTTCTGTATTATGATAATTTTAGTACTTTTTGTGCACCACCTTTAAATA
>JAIUCT010000010.1:273424-328073 GCA_021307375.1 Tetraneura akinire
ACTAAATAAGATTTTTTTTGATAGCCCCTCAAACTGACCCAGAAAATAAAGGAAGTGATGAAAATAAAGTAGAGGAAGAGTCTAACGGTAAAAACGACGATAATCTTGACAACCAAGCAAATAATGATGAAGATAAGCTCAGCGATAAAAGTTATGACAAAAACCAAAATGAATTATTATGTATGTAATTTAAAATAATAATACCTATTACAAAAATAATTTAAACAAATATTTTGTATTAAAAAGACATAAATGAAAGGAAGGAGAATACAATTAAGAGTAGAGCTTGGCACTAAATGGACTTCAAACACAAGCAAGTGTAATGCTGCGATCGTCGAACCAAAAATTTCCGCCTGCTCAAGTAGGTGATACTGTTCGAGTGCGTGTTCCAGATATCGATCGAGGACGTATGGATTACCAAAATATCTTGGCTGTTGTAATGGACGTTGATAATGACTTCTACAAATTAGGAACAAAATATGGGATTATCAGTCAGTTGTACACTCGAAATCAATTTGCAGTGTGCAAAGAAAAATTGATATCGTTAAACGACGTTTTATCCGATAAGACAATGTCTTTGAGACAGGTATCGACAGTTGCTTCCAAAAGTGGTGGCCAAGGTTATATACGATGCAATTGTAAAAAAAATGTAATACAAAGAAATGTAATTGTAAGAATGGGGGAATACTTTGTAACAGTAAATGCCACGATAGTTTACCGATATATTACGAAAGTGATAAGTAGATAAAGAAAAATATATTTAACTAAAGAATAAAAATGCGTAAACTAATAATATGTATTTATATAATATATTTATTTGCGTCCTAGTTTGACGAGAGTCAGTGTGTGCGTGTTTGTGAGTGAGACTTATTCGAAGTAACTCCCTACTATTTGTTGTTACTTAATACGCAGGATCTGGGCCATGATGATTGTACGCGCGCGTCTGTGTGTGTGTGTGTGTGTGTGTGTGTGTCAATACAGGGTGATCATCACGCGTTACGTGAAGTTTTTATAATTTTCTACTTTTTTTTGTGACATTAAATTTCGACCATCCTGTATGCAATATCATATATATGACTGAGAAAACTTACGTGTCTATGGATTTTGACGCGGGTTAATGGAAATATCATGCTACCAGACTTGACATAATCCACACACACACTCACATATAAAATGATGAGGACGAACTTTATCCTGGTTGTGTTATTCGAGGGACTCGTGTGTTTTCATCTCGAGGTTATGCGTCATAGCGAAAGAGTAAATATCAATGATAAATATATACGAGTATATAATACTCATATGCAGGCATCCGGCAAAGCCGAAAGTGGACAAAATAATAAAAATATAGAAATAGAAATAGCGAATGAGGAATGGAAAGAGGATAGTTAGTAGAGGGATAGTTTTCACTATTATTCTCTCATAGTATCTCTCATATGTTATATGTATCTCATGTGTATATAACGAAGATGCGATATAAGAAAATAACGATGACCAGAATACAACTCAAAATCTCTTTTGTTTGTCCGATTATGATAACAATAGGTAATTCACTTTTTACTTTTTCCCGTCACTTATCTATACGGCTGCTTGATATTATTTATAAGTAATAACAATAACTTATAAGTAAATAATAAAAATAATGTATCATTATTATTATTATTATTATTATTGTGCATGATAATATTAATGAAGTACTAAGTAGTAAGTATGGTACTAGGTATGTACCACTCAAAGAATTTTATACATAATAAAAATGTAAAAAATAAAAATAGCACACGTGTTGATAGGTATAATACAACTCGTTTTATAATAAATTATAACGATTAAAATACAAAGAAAATAATATTTTATATTATTATAAAATAATGTATGTCCTAGTCCTAGTTGTCATCGTTTGAACAAATCACTAGCTATTTTATTAAGTATAGATACCTACAATATAAAATAATTATAAAAAACTAAATACAAATATTTTTTACTTGATGTTTAAACAACGTTATACTCGTATTTTCAATAATGCGGTATTGTCATCGTACATTCAATTTAAAGGATAATAAATATTATTTGTAACTCATAATTATTATTAAGGTCATTGTATAAAACAATAATTATTATTAAATATTTATTCAATTAATTTAATAAAACTAAAATTATGTCCAATGAAAATTATATTATAACTACGTAATAAGATTTGTGAAATAATTTTATATAAAATCTAATATTTCATTAGTTTACATTATAAATTAAAAAACTAAATTAATATTCTACAAAAAATTTCATACATCAAAAGTTGTAATATGATTTCAAGACTTTGGATTTTGAACAAATATTTAAATTGATATGAAAAGAAATCAATAATAAATATTTTACTTGCGTATGAAATGTAAATATTGTTCTGCTTAAACATAATACAACATACCTATATATTTAAATTTAATAGATATTATAATAAACAAAATAATAACTTATTTTATATAATATTATAATAGACTCTCTGACTCTGTAACAATTATTCTTTTATAACTATTTACGCATTATATTTTATTAATTTAATGTAAAATTATTTGTATAAGAAATAAAAAAAAAAAAAAAACATGTGATTAATTGTTACCATATAAACATTGAATACTATACATTATTACATTAAACAACTTGAGATAATAATTTGTGATTTATGTATAAATTGTAATTTACCTACTTAATATGTATTATAGTTTTCGAATTTCAGGATTTAAAAATCATTAAATTTATCTTAATTAGTAAAATTGATAATGATGGAATTCATAAATGTACTTCTATATATCGTATTAACCATTACTTTTACGTCATCGGCACCTATACGTTATAATATGATGGATTATCATATCAGCAAGATAGCAAACAATTTTAAGTATAATGATGAAATATTTAATAAACACCAAGGTATGGTTATCTAAACTTTATAACCCAAAAACTATAATTATTATTGTTATTATTTTACAAAAACAGAATAACACTAGAAATATATAATATATTAAATTAGGACCTGTGAAATTTAACTTATACAGTTACTATATAAGTATACTTATTGATTATTTAATCAAATATTTAATTTTACACTATTTATAATTTATATTGTTAAATGTTAGGCATAATCGTCCGACCGTATTGACTAAATTTCAATATTATGAGAAAGTGATTTGGAATTACGTCATCTCTAAAATTTTACTTAGAAATCTCGAAATGATGACTGATTGACTGAATGTATCTTTTACCATTTTTACCAATATTATTATTTATTGTCTACTTAAATGCACAACATGAAAATTATGTTAAGTAGGTACTAGGTATAGCTAAAAAAAAAAAAAAAAAAAAAATTAGATATCTGTAAAGGCTTTTAAACGTTTATAATTACATGTATAGAATTTTGTAGTATAAGTAAACTTTGTAATTTTGTATACACAATACAAAATAATAATAATGTAATATATATTTATAATACCATCGTACATATAATAAAAGAAATAATAATAAATAATAATAGAAATCTCCGAAGAGCATTTTGACTTGTGACATTATATATACCTATTTTGTTGAAATTACCTCATTAATTTAAAATTTAACTATTTTATTTGACTTTACATCGTTAGAAAAAAACATAATTTTATTTTCCATTAATATGAGTATATGAATAACATGTAGAATATGAAAACATTTTAGTAGCACCAAAAGATCGCGATTTGAATTCGTACCAAACCGATGATAGATTTCCAGTGTTCATGATGACGAACGCGTCCGTAAACCAAAACGACGAACTTTTGGACCGGCCGTTACAAGTGACTACACTGACCAATCGGAAACGATGGTTCGAATATTTCCAAACTTTGGGCAGGACAGTTACGGTAAAAAATCGGATGGAAAGAATTTGGTGGAAAATTCACTCGTTAGCGAACGATTCGAATAATAAAACTTCGCCATCAGTAATGTCAACACTGTTGTTGCAAAGTTTTAATGATACGGACAGTAATTAATAATTAATTATAATTAGTTTTCTCCGTCAATATTATTGTCGACCACTGACAATTAAATTTTTACAGCAATCGCGTCAGGTGCGAATACAACAGCTACTAGTACGACTGTAGAAACTACAGTGGAAGCGATTACAACGTTTTCTATTAAAACAGTGAAAAGTACAACAGCGACAAGTAAGACGATGAAAAGTACAACAGCTGCAAGTACAACGATGAAAAGTACAACAGCGGCACGTACAACAGTGGAGTGTACAACAGCGGCACGTACGACGGTGGAGCATACAACAGCGACAAGTAAGATGATGAAAAGTACAACAGCTGCAAGTACGACAGTGGAACATAAAACAGCTACGAACACATCATTGACCGAGAACTTATGGGCTGACGTCTTCGAAGAAATTTTCTCAAATTACATTCGGACGATTGGTACGACATTACCTCAGCAGTATATTCATCAATCACACATCAATCTTTAGAAAGTATTCGATAGCGCGAGACAAAAAAAAACATGAAAACGTTATGATCAAAAAACACAGTTTTACCCGACTATATCAAAGTTAGATAGGTTATAAGCGTTTTATGTGTCAGAAAACAACCGACTGCCGACATGCTAATTTGAATGAAAAGTAAGTAGGCATACGTTATACAATAACCATATGTCATTTAATATTCATAACACTAACCTAACCTATCGTTTAATTAAGATCGAAAAAGAACTTGTTATGGGTTATAACGATGGGTTTCAATCAAAACTTGTCCCGTTATCATCACTCCGTTCCATCGGCTCATTAGCCGTCACCCGTAGCAAAAGATAGCCTCGTCCAGTGATAAACTGACAACTGACCAACAAAGTTTTTACTACAGTGTCAATCTCAACTAGATAAACCAGAACATCTTTCATTGGCAATGAAACATACGGATATAACGTGTTTAATAATTCCTTCTTTGTATGTGAACTTTTAAACAATCCATGATGTCTGTCAATAATACCTAGAGGTTATACACGTATAGAATTGTCTGAATTCCAATAGTATTTTTAATAAAATATCTATACCAAGCTTAAATACTTACCAATGATGACCGTGGTTAAGATATAAAAAATTAAAAATATATATTGTATAGGATAATTAAAAGTAATTACTTTTTGTAACATTGTTAATTCATTCCTATATTACAGGGGTGGCGAACCTTTTTTGGTTCAAGTGCCCAAAATTTAAAATCAAGTTTTTTGAAATATGCTGGCGTGCCAAAAAAAAAAAAAAAAATAAAAAAAAAAATACTTATTATAAAAAAATAAATATTATTTATTATAAGTATAACATTTATGAACACAATTTCTTAATATTAAAAACTTTTAAATTTGATTTTTAAAATTTCTCATACTAAAGTTTTAAAATATAATTTTTTTTAAGATATTAAATAATATTTTTTTAAGTTTTTTAATTTGGCGTGCCACTGAAATTTGGTCAGCGTGCCACTTTTGGCACGCGTGCCATAGGTTCGCCACCCCTGCTATATTATATAAATATAAATTCATGGAAGATCATTTATTGTCATCGGATATTAATCATCGAAATGTTTAGACGTCGACTCAAAATGTATATAAAATAAATAAAAATTTCTTTATTAAAATAGGTACGTCTTTATTATTATTAATAATTTCTATTTAATATAGAAATTTATTTAAATTTTATTTTTACTTTATGTATTTAAATTGTATATACTCGTAGTATCCTCGCATGATTGTGCCATAGTGGTATCTACGTAAGTACTAAGTATAGTGTATACTCGTCATTGTAAGTACTGATAAACAAATAATTAATTATTTTTTATATTTTGTTAATTTTAAAATCATAAAATATTTTGATAATTAGTGACATTAAAATAATTATATATTTAATTTTAATTAAATCATATAACGTTTAAAGCAATATATAATAATCGTATATATAAATATTAAATACAAACAATGAATATAGTGGTTTTCGCATGAATTATTTTGCATTAGTATAATAGTAAATACTCGTACTCAAATTTGATTCACTTTGTATTAATGTAAATTGTAATTTTATGTTTTATGAGAAAAATTTAAGTTTAAAATTGGAAAACAAATTTATGCATGCGTCCCCCTACAAATTGCGTATTTAAGATTTATATAAGTACAGAAAAATTATTACCACGCCTGCATTATTCTATCCATATCAATAATATAGGCTCTTTTTTTGAAATATGAATTGTAAAATTGTTTTAGTTTGAAATTATAATAATGTAGGCTTTATAATTTTCGATTTTGTTAACGCTTATTAATTATTATATACTCGTAATATTATAAATTTATATATTTCTTGTTTTTTCGTTCGTAATTGAAGCAGAATATTAAATCGTTTCTCATATTGTATGCATTATTTTTACGATTGATTAATGAAACAATTTAATGTTAACAAAACGTAATAATATTTATTCATATACGTACCTATTTATATGTCACAATTTTGTGAATTGTGGCGTTTCAATAATAACGTTATTAATAAATAATTATTTAACTTCGAACATTTTGTTATAATAGGCTTAGTCCTTATAAACTTATAATATTCAATTTACGTATATTCGCTCTTAAGGGATAAAAACGAATTAATTTTTTTTACTCAAAAAAATTTCTAATGAACATGACTGTTTATAAATCAATGTTAAGGTCTATTTTAATTCTAAATCAAATTTTAGGTTTTATCGACTTTTCATATTCGTTAATACCTAATGGATTATTAATCCGAATTACCGATTCGTTGTATTATACAATTGTTGAATACACACGAATGTTCATATTGCTATTATGTACTTACATCGTTCTAATAAGAGGTAATTACTACATTCAAATTTTTCATATATTCAAGTTTTGGGCTCTCATAATGTTGGCCAGATCATCAGAAACGTGGATAATAAAGTGAGATTATATGTGATTACAATATATATTATATAATATATATATACAAATTCTACGTGTAGTTATAATAATTTTTGAATTAAGCATACAATTTATATTTTATTTTTTTTTTTATTTATTCATTTAGTCCAGTTATTTTGTATTTTCTCGTTTGGATACTGCAGGTTATTCAATGGCATCATAGAATTCGATCGAAAACTTACAGTACTCTCGTCGTCACTTTTAGTTCATGAGCAATCGATGGACAGTAAATATTGGAATGCCATTTTGACTTTGTTGTTTATATACTTCAACGCATACGTAGTATACGAAATGAATTATTTCCCGCCGAAGATGGTAGACCTTTCTGTGGTCTCCATGTATTTCTTTCGCATGCCATACATCGCAGACTTCGTGCTCATCATTTCGGTGTTCTTTCATCTGGTCAATATGGCATGCAAATTTCAAACGCTGTACAACTGTTTGATACGACTTCCGATCGGGTTGAGGTCAGTTTCGAACATGACTATGCATTTGGATACAGTGACGTCCATGGAGTACGTCCGGCTGCTGCATGCCGAGCTTTCCGAGTTATTGCGCATATTCAATTTGGGATTCGGTCCATTAATGTTGGCTTTTTTTGTCTTAAGCTTCATCGACACCATATACTTATGGTTCATAATGATTTGCTACATAGACGAGATGACAGAAGCTCAATATACCCAGAACACGATTAAGTACATGGTGCTGCACGTTTTCAAATTACAAAACATGATATTTGCGATGTCAATAATCGTCGCTGCGTCGAATATTAACGAAAAGGTATATCTATATCTAGCATTATTATTAACTATTAAGCATACCGCAAACGAGTAAGTATACAATTTGTAAATAACATAAATCGTAATAACTAATATCTAATAATAGTCAACTTCAAAAAAGACGAGCTGAAACTCCTGTTGCAGGGATGTAGGTATATATATAAGTATATATACATATTACTTAACACTATATCAAAATATTAGAAAAATCTCTATTCTAAATTTTTTTTATAGCCGTTTTAAGTTGAAATTTCAGTAAAATCAATATTAAATTATTATTTATATGGATTTTTCTTATTATTTTACAATATTTTACAATAATGTTAAATGAAATTGACAAATATTTTTTTTAAATTTTTAAAATTTAATTATATAAAAATTATATAGTGTTCATTAATGTACCTACTATATATGTGTGATAAAATTTTGCGTTTTAAATATTTAATAAAAAATGTCAATATTTTAAAAAATATATATATTATAATTTGACTGAACTTCGCTTATAACCGTTTTTTTTTTAATGCAATGGTTTATCATTGCATTCAAATTCTAATTAATATTAAACGCTATGATTTGCACACCTGTATCCCATGCGGCAGGAGTATCAGCTCATCTTTTTTATATATGCTATTCGTGTAAATCGCAGCATTATTTTGGGGTAGTAAAAGTGTCTTCATACTTAAAAAAAAAAAAAAAAAAAAAAAGACAGCTTCGCTAAGAATCTAAAATGCAATTTATATAATATTTTCCGACTCATATACTCGTATTGTTTCCCATTTTTACAGAAGAAGAAATTTGTATCGTATTTGCGATCGAACCGGATTTCTAATTTACCTATAAATATCAAATTACAAGTAAATTATACACATAAATATTATTAATTTATTATATATACATTATATAGTTATTAGCTTATTATACTCTTCCAAAATAATTTAATTTTGATTTAATCTGTAATATGCTTTATACTATTATGTATTATAATTATATTGTACCTAATTGTATTTTTTCTTATTAATATAATACACCTATACATCATTTTGAAATTATAATATAATAATATTATTTATTCATAATTCATAAACTATTATATTATATATTATGTGTAGGTGAAATTATTTATGAATCAAATATCAATTTCGGAATTGGATGAAATACATGCATACGGATTTTTCAACATAAATTTGAATATTGTAATATCAGTAAGTCTTTTTAATTTATTCTTTCAATGACTTACATTAGCTTTATTTTTAAATTATAACTCTTAATTATATTTTCTATGATTTCTCCAATTTTTACGTTAAATTACACTCTGTAATAAATATTTTAAGTAAATACTAATTTATTGATAATTAATCAATTTTAGTAGATTCAATTAAATAATCAATTTTATTAATCAATTTTTATTATATTAACAAAGTATTAATAATTTCTAATTTTATTTTTTAAGATAATTTGAATGTATGTATATAGTTTACTATTAATTTATATTTAATTTGTACCTAATAATTTACTATTATATGATTTTTATTCAAAAGTAATTTATACCTGGTATATTTATTCATATAGATACTCATACATCTAATGAATGTTATAGCAACTTTGATTCAACTGAAACATAATCCATTTACTATCATAATAATCAATAATACTAAATCTTACCATAAAAGTTGGGTAAGAAAATAAAATAAAATACGTTATTCACATTATATTACGTGCATAATTATAATATATTAATTATGTTGTGTTTATTTTTTTATTTTTCAGTAAAAAGTTTATATTTCAACTCCTAACATATACATATTTAATAACACGTTTATAACATCAATGAAACATTCAAAAATGAAAGTTATTATTAAACATAAAAACATTGGAAAACACATTTTTTGGGAATATTTTATAATTTAAATTATATACGTTTTAATAACGATGATATTTAAATATTTACATTTGTGTAATAATTAAATGTAGAATCAAAGAAATATAACTTAGACTTAGTTTTAAAATAATAATAAAATATAATATTAATTTACATTTGTATATCAATATAATTAATAACCAATTATCAATCTAGCCATGTGGACATCTTGGCGTGGCCGTATTGGTGTAAACTGTTTTGGCGTACAAAAATATTAATATTTAATAAATGATAAGTTAAGAATTAAATTATTAATAATATATTATAATTTCTTTACAATAATAATAAAAATTAAATTAAAATACGTATTAAAAAGTAAAAAAAGCAAAGAGAGGGTTACTAGTGTGGAAGGTGTACAGAGGATAGTGTTGAATTTTGATTAAAATTTGAATGCAATGATAAATCATTACGTTCGCGAAAACGATTTTGAGCGAAATTCATCAGATAATAAATGTACCTATTAAATGTTTACATATATCAGTCTCTACGTTCAACATAAATAATTTATCATAAAACTCCTAAATGAGTCATCTAAATACCTAAATCTGGCAGTACTTCGTTCTGTCGTTCAAAATCGTTTTTCGAATGTAATGAATAATGATTTATCGTTGCATTAAAATTTTAATCAAAATTCAACTCTATCCTATTTGCACCATACAGCCATACAGGTGTACACTGTACAAACTTCCACATCACCTGCAGTATCCCATTCCCTTCCCTTGCTTTTTATAAGTTAAACAGTTATAAAAAACAAATCGTAAATGTAATAATTCACAATTAATTGGAACTGAAATAAGTAAAATGTATTTATGCTTCAATAAAATTTAAAAATTTTTTAAAAAAAATTTTGTGATTTTATTTAACATTATTGTAAAATATTCAAATATAATAAGAATCCATATAAATACCTATTACCTATACACTATACAGGTATTTTAAATATAGATTTTACTGAAATTTCAACTTTAATCACATATAAAAAAAAATTTATAAATAACATTTTTCTAATATTTTGGAACTATGTTAAGATATACGAGTATATCAGTATATATATATATGAATTTATTATTCAGTATGCTTTAATAAAATTTTTTGTTTTTTTTTTATTAATTTTTATTGTAAAAAAAATATTGAGAAATAAAAAGAATACGTGTATGAATTCTAAGATTTCTGTTTGAACTAAAAAATTGAGACTAGGTATTTTTCTAATATTTTGATATGACGTTTATTAATATGTAAGTATACTACAGTAAAATTTTCAGACCTCAACGCCCAAAATTGCCAATTTTATCAAACATTTTATATGTACATAAGAACGAGAATTTTACGAAATATTCAAAGTCCTATATTTTGTAGAAAAATTAACGTAACGGTTCCAAAATTTTACCAAATATATATAGTAACTATGTCAACATCCAAAAAAATTTTCAAGTATTTAACTTCTAAATTGTCTCGAGTTATCGTGAAATATTGATATCGAATTCGTCGAAATTTCAGTGTTCGTGAAAAATGTCGTTTTTTCTTTCGCATATAGGGTCAATTTTGAGAAATTCGAAAACATTTGATTAATAATTAATGAAAGTAATAATAATTGATTTAAAACGACTTTGCGATAAAAACAATAATAATATATTATTGTTGTACAAGAGGTTAAACAGTAAACTATATAAATAATTAATTTTCTGTAATAAACAATTTTCAATATTTATCATAAAAATACACGCGTATACGTCGTATTTATACAATTAAATATTTACGTCGATTCCCCGAGACAATTTAACGGGGCGTGTAACGCATAATTTTCATTTTTCCACGGAGTACATTATAAAACTATATACCATTTAGGTATATACCAATAGTATATAGTTATAGTAATTGCATAATAATATATGAGGATCGACGGCGTTACTCTGAATAAATAATAATTTTCTATACCGTTTATAATACGCTCTAAATATAAAATTTCATAATATACCCATAAGATATATTTTGTTTTTTGAAAGACGTCGATGAATTTCCATTTAACGTACCTATAAGGTATAGGAATAAAACGAATATTGTCGAAAATATGGCAACCGTTTTTCAAACAACGCTGAAACCGATTTTAATTATGTGCAAGTGTTTAGGTTTGTTAGATATCTCGTACACGTTAAAATCTTCCGGATCGACTGTACACGTCCAGAAAACCGACTCGACGTATCATTCGGTTCTCGAAATCACTCGAATGTTCGTGTTGTTGATTTTTACGTACGCCATGCGAAAAAAAGGATTGACTTACATAAATATATTTCGCATATTTAAATTTTGGGTGTTCATTTCTCTTGCACGCGTATCACAATTAAAAATGATCAAGTAAGATACAAAAATATAAACAAAGATAATATTATTGTACTAATGTATACGTAATTATTGGAAAATAATATTATATTTTCCGCAATTATAATACGTTTTCGTTTTTAATTCCATTATATAGTGTGGCAGTAAAATGTGGTATGATATATATAGAATCATATACCTATACCGCGGTTATTGAATAATAATTTCTATATACCACGCTTATTGACGTTATTGTTATAACGTAAATTAATATTTACGTAATAATTATTATAAAAATGTTTATTCTTTTTTTTTCTCCCCAAGATTGATTAACGGCTTCATCAAATATGACCGAAAACTCACGTATCTCACGTCGAAAACACACGTCCGGCAACGTACCCCGAGTAAAATGTTTTGGTACATCACCATCGTGTCACTGTCGCTGTACTACGTGACATTCATAGCGTGTTATGTTATCCTATGGCCGCCGAAGAATATCGACATGGCCATCATCGCGTTGTACTTCTACAGCCTGCCGTCCACCACGGACTTCGCAATCGTCACGTCCGCGTGCTTTTACCTAAGCAACGTGACGTGTCGGTTTCAAACGTTAAACAACGCGTGGTCGCGGGGTTTACCGGCCGAGCTGTTGATGCAGATTACTACGAGCCAATCGTCAGATATCGTACAACTTGTGGAGACGATCATGTCGTTGCACGCCGAACTGTCGCGACTGTTGCGCATGTTCAACTTGAGCTATGGCCCGTTGCTGTTGGCCTTCTTCGCGTTCAACTTCATCGACACAATATACATTATGTTCTTGATTATCTCGTACAATTTCTCGTTGTCGGGCGCAAGCTTCGCGGAAAACGTTTTACGCAATATGCCGCCATACGTACTGACCGTGCAAAATATCATCTTTATGGCGTCCATCATCTTCGTTTCCTCTTGGGCCAAAGAAAAGGTGCATACATATTACCTATAAGATTCCCTAACCGTGGTTAGGAAACACATCTTTAGAATTTCAAACAGGGTTGCGAAAATAATAATTTCACTCTACTAGACATGTTTCGATCATTTTGACAAAATATTTAAAATTCTACATCTATGTCTATAGTTATACTAAACAAAAAACATTTATTTCTATTTATTATAATTTATAAGAGACGATTGGTCATTGGTAAAAATGATCTCTTTTGCTAATTCACGTCTTTCTAATTTTAAACGAAAAGTAAAATTATTAATATTTTTTTATCTTTATTCGGTTTTTTTTAAATGGGTACCTATTACCTACCTACAAAACGACCAATCGTATATTTCATAACTTATATATTATCCAATTGTACATAACTTAATAATATGCATGAACGTATATTATAGTTAGTACATTACAGTAAATTACAATGTATAAGGTATAAGCAATAATAAATTTCGTTATAATTATTTTGTTTGCAGAAAATGAAGATCCTGTCATATTTACGATTAATCAGAATTTCAAAATTACCGAATGTCATAAAACTACAAGTAAATTATTATTACAGAACAATATAGACGAAATAAGTTAAAAAGTTTCAAGCAATTTAAAATTGATAGTTTTTCTCGTCTGTCAAAATATTCGTTTCCTTAAACATAATATAAGATATAAAATATAAGATTCCTTGCATTTCAAATTTTCAACCTAAGTTTTTTCTTTAATCTATAAAACCAGTTTTCGAATTCTTGCATTTGGGTTAAATCTTAAATGATAATGTTAGTTATATCTACACTCGAACGGTTTCGAAGCGAAAAAAAAATAAATAAATATTAGAGCAAGTGTCACGGATACTTTGTTATTGTTTCAAACGAAGAACATAATTATTATAAAATGTAGTTAAATTAGGTATGGTTTTTTTTATTTAATCGAAAATGTCTTGATATTTTTTTAGTAGATCTCGTAAATTTAGATTAAAATACGAGTATGTAATTGAAAATATAAATAATACTAAATAAATCTCAAGACAATTCTTGTAGTTATTTCACATTATACACGAACTTATTGCATAATATAATTGACTTGATTTATTATTAAATTATTATTATTCATTTTGTCAATTATAGATTAAATTATTTATGCATCAAATATCAATTTCGGGATTGGATGAAATTAGTGCCTTTGGAATTTTTGATATAAATTTAAACCTAGTCATAACAGTAAGTACCTACGTTAGAATACATTTAAACTTCAAGTTAATAATGTAAATAGTAAATACTAAAAGCACTTTTTTACCGATTTTTTGATAATTCGTATTAAATCAGTTTATTGAAATAAGTAGGTATGTAGGTACCTCGCTATACCTATTCCATATTATTAAAAAATCAAAACATAAAATTCAATACATAACAAATAAATAAAAATATTACAAATCTTTACTTAGAGTTTTCCACATCAGTTTCTACAATTTTATCACAATTTTATTAATACCTAGTATTACAGTAGTATGGGACCTACATAATTAAATTTAATAGTATAACTACCAAATTGAATAATAGAAATATTATAAGTTACAAATGCATAGGTATTTAATTTATTTATTTTAACGTAATAAATTCTTTATAGATAATAATATTATTAATGACTGGATTGTCAACGTTGATACAAATGAAGAGACACACAATTATTAACACAATGGTCAACAGTACAAAATCTTTTCACAAACATTGGGTAAGAACAAGAAAATGATTTATGTTTCTTTACTTTTCGAATTTCAATCAATTTGTTTTCGAACGAAAGTATTGACCATTTATTCTGGCACCCTCACTGATTTTTCACAATAAATTCAATTAAAATTTCCATGTGAATACGTGATATGACAAAACTATTTTATTCAATATTTATTTAGACAAATAAAAATATTAATATTATATTTTCAGAATATGAAAGATAAATGTTTTTCATTTATGTAAGTCTATAATTACAATATTACATAATGTTAATAATTTATAAGTAGGTACCTACGATGAAAACAGTATAGTAATAGTACCTATTGTTTTTTCTGACATTTCACTTTTATTCACTTAGGATTTAGTTAATAATAACTCAATTGAAAAATTTGATTTTCATATAATCACATTGATTTAATTACATTTCATCAGTTTTAATTTCACTCTGTTTATGTAATACAAACATTTTATGTATTAAAAGTTAAAAACAAATAAAAGAGTAAAAATAATAAATTATAGGTATTAGTATTATATTATCTTCTTTAAAGAAATACCAACCAACATTTGTAAATTTATATACAATTTATTATTTATTACATATAATTAAATATTATTTTTTACAACTTTAACTGTAGGTAGGTACATACCTACTGTAAGTATTAAGCCATTAAACTTTAGTTTAAGTTTTTGTAAGTAAATTATTATTATTCGTAATAATATTTTAATACTAGTTAACAAAAACTTAATATACAGTCACTATAGGTAGGCATTATTATTAATTCAATTGGTTTAATTAATTTTTAGAAAAATGTGCAATCAGCTACTAATCATTCTGGAAAATATCTTTCTACCGCCAAACATTAATGCATAATAAGTTGTCAGTTATTTTGGCAAGATTATTTCAGAAAAATTCATGTGTATGAATAGGTAAGTAGTAAGTACTATGTTCTACTCAACCATTCCAAAAATACAAGAATGGACTTATAATTTCACAAAAATATCTTAAACTCTAGTAAGCTGGTAAAAGTTAAATGAAAAATAATAATTTATGAAAATAAAAAATCTATTAGATGTATTGTAAATGCATAGAAGTATATGACATACATGATAATTGTATAACCAAAAATAATAATACATATATATAGTAGTGCAACAAATAGAGTAATATTATGTATAAAATAAAACATGTTATTCTTAGAAATATATAATTCATTTATTTTGATATAAATAACAATAGTATAAATTATAGTGGAATGAATTAAATAACTAAATTAATTCCATTTTATTAAATTACAATACAGAAAAATAATTTATCAAAGTAATGTATTAGTTATAAATAATATTAACGTATATTAATATTAAGATTGACCTAGGAACTGAATTATATTTAAAATATATTAAAACAATTTACATATTTTCAAAATTATTATAAAGTTTTACTTCTGTAATTTACAAAATTAAAAAACTGATTAAAAACAAATACATTCTATATTATATCAGTTCCAAATGCAACCTTCATAATTGAAAAAAAAAATAATACAATGTAATATAATTTAAATAGCTGTAGATATCCCTGTTTGCCGAAACATTAAGTTAATTTTATTTTTATACATCATTTTATTTCAATTTCCACAGCCTTTTATTTATTAAACACAATAATATATTTTACATTTTCAATATTAAACATTGTATAAATTAAACTTAACAATTAGGACACTAATTGAGACTAGAACTAGATTCCAAATTTAGTACTTTACTCTATAAATAATAAATTATTATCAGAAGATAAAATACGATAACAGGGGAAAAAATAGTGTCCAAATCAAACATTTTCAATTTTAAATAATTTATAACTATAATGTTGATTATTTTTCTTTTGACAGAAATTTGAAATGAATTAATGATTTTATTGTGTATAATAACTTTGTTTAACTTAAAAATTAAACTGGTTAAGAAATGAAGTGAAATCTTAGCGTATCAATGATTTTTAAAAAAGTACATTGAACATATTATTTTTTATGTATTATAAATAATAATAAACAATTATTAACACCATGAGAAGAAAGGACTTTTGTTTTGAAATCTTTGAGTAAATGTATCACTAAATGAACGAAATTTGGAAGTAGTTCCAACGTGGCCTTTAGACCTGAAAATAAAAATAAAAATTATCATATATGAATTATCAAATTTTAATTATTTATTGTATATTAAAAATTAAATGTACTTTATATTAAATATTAGAAAATTATTGAATTTAGATTATTTCTAATCAATAATATTCTACATTTAGTCTACGTTTAGTACTGAAAATGACAACGTTGTTGTTGAAATACGTATTTACTAAAATAATAAAGTAAATTTTTAGTGGACTTAGGTTTTTTATTTATTAGTATATAAAATTTCCACAAGAACTTTTCTTATAAAATTAAATTCAATAATATTCAGTCAAGAAATAAAAGAAATAATAAATTCACAAATAAAATTCTTAAATTGAAGTAAAATAAGAATTTAACAATATTTATTATTTATTCTAATAATTTATAACAATTAAAATTTACGTAGACATATGAAACATAATAAATATTATTTTACCGTTCAACGATAACAGCTGGCATTTGGACAAGTTGAACAGGGCTTTTTCCATCTTTTAAAGCTTGAGTTAAATTTAATATCTGTCCACGCATAACACTCATTTGCTTCTCAAACATATGTCGATCAAATCCTTTATCCATCTGAAAATGCAATTAATATTAAGTTTATTTTATTTATGATTTGAAAATATAAAAAAGATATATTAAAGATATATTTAAAGAGAAATAAACAAATAAACTTAAACATAGTTAGTATATCTATTATTATTATTATTATTATTGTTATATTTATACTAGGAACTAAACTTAACAAATTTTCTGAATATACTAATTTAAAATAATTTGTAATATAACCTTAAATAAAGTGCTAAGATCATCACACAAATCCTGAACGAAATTCATATCAGATAGATAAGGTAGCACTAGTTCTTTTGTTTCTTTACTAAAAGGAATCTTAGCTTGTGGGATCCATGCCCAATGGTAAGGATAAGCACGCCATGAATCTGGATGTTTGAATGGAAATGCCAAACCATTATCAATTGCAGCTATTTTAATGTCTGGTTCTTGGACATTATTCCATTCCTATAAAATATAGAAATTAATAAAAAGTTAATATAAATTTAAGTAATTTAATTAAAATACAAATTGATTAATATCAAAAAACTTACATTAGAACTTTCACTGACAGTAGAATTGGTAAGACTAGCATTGGGACTTGAACTTAAACTTGGTTGATCATACCTTATCAACCAATTATCATTACCTCGATCAGTGTTTCTAATAATGTAATCCAACACAACTAGTCTTTCAAATTGAAGTTGAAATCGTGATTGAAGATTTAATGGCAATGGAGCTAATTCAAGACGCCTCAACCAATATTCAGCATCTTTATAACCTTCCATAAATAACTGAAAAGATCCTATCTAAAAACAATAATATATAACTAAAAAAATATTCAAATTATTATAATCTAATATACACACTTTTGGTCGAAGGCCAAGTCTATTAAATCGCCTTCCCAATTTCGGAAAATGATCATTAATAGCATGTTTCATTCTAGTCTTTTCTCTATCTATACGTCCATAATTAAATGTCTCACTAACTAACTTTGCTACCTTGGTTTTAGGCACAATATTTAATCCAAGTTTAGTCGATACAAGACTAGCACCAGCCTCAGACAAATATCCTTGATTAGGTATTAAACAAGAACGACCAAAACAACAAGGACAACAATTTTTGTGTAGCCATTTGGTCCATTTTGGATTCAACAATCCATACGGCTCTTCATCTTTTGGTTTAAATACTCCAATAATTTTCTAAAATTAAAATAATTATTTACTAATAAATAATAATGAATTCAAATCCATAAAAAAATCATTTTCATTTAATATACGCGTGTTTCTACAACAATGTTATCATCTTCAGTACTAAGCGCAGACTGATCAGTCTCAGTACTGAAGATGATAACATTGTTGTCAAAATACGTGTATACTAATTAAAAATAATTTTTTTATGGATTTGGGTTTATTATTAATATATAATATATCCACAAGAACTCTTTTTATAAAATATATATTATTAATTTTTTTTTAAAAAACTTACGCCATTTGTATCTTTAACAAAATAACTTCCACTGGATCCTTGATAAATTCGTTCAGGGAAGACACTATTATCTATTGCTATTTCCGCTTGTTTAATAACATAACTGAAGTCTGGATCATCTATAAAGATATATAATACAAAAATAGGATAACTGATATTTGTATTCATTATCATTTATATTTGTAATAATGAATAGAAAATTTACCAGTAATTTCATAATAATCATAATCATCTATAGATGTATCTTCAAACATCATGAATTTAAAATACTATAAATTATAAAACAATATTATACGGCCTAATTTTTAATGTGGCTAGTTTTATATTAAATACATTAAAAATGTAAGTAGTAATGATTAGTACTATTAAATAACTAAGTAATTAGTATCATACTATTTTATCTTTCAATCCACACAATATTTATCAAGTGCAAATACTAAGCACTCATAGAGGAGTGGTTTATAGTTATATATCTAATTGGATGTATTATTCATCACTAAATATGATAATTTATAGAAAATAAAAAATAAATTACAATAAATATTTTAAAAATTAACAAAAATTAATGGAACACAGATAATAAAATTAATTTTAGACTTTATGGAAATAATTATTAGATAATTAATAACTAAACTAATGGTTCATATTATTGGTAAATGGTAGTTATAAATATTAAATTATATTCTGTAATAATACCTAATTGGTTAAATTAAAAAAAAAATATATATACCTAATATATTTATTTATTATTTGAAAAAAAAAACAATAAATTATGTTAAAATTTTTAAATAATTGTGTGAGTAAAATTAAATTAATGAATCATATAGTTCAACACAATATTTAAACACACGTTGCCATATGTCAATAATTATAATTTCCATTTATGTAAGTCTGTAGTTATGTAGGTACCACTTCAATATTTTTAAAAAAAAAAAATTGTTTTTAAAATATATAAATATTCAAAAATAAACATTAACATCTATTTGTAAATTTTGTATCAATACAAATTAAACATTATGAACAAATTGACTAATTATCTAAAAAAAGGCATTAATTAATTTGTTTTGGTAATTGTACCTAATAGACATATTATTTTTAAATAATAGTCTTACACTGTCCCTTACCTATATAATTAATACTGAAAATTAAATAATTATATTATTTATACAATGTCTACTAACTTAATTATATTTTTATTTTAATTAATATTAAATTGAGAATAGATGTTAATGTTGATATTAAAAATTGCTTATTGATATGTATAACAATTAGGTAATTATGTTTATTTTATGTTTGATTAGTAAGTGTAATTATCTTAAAAATGGCCTTATTATAAATATGTTTCATATCGAGAAATGGTTAAGATGACCATTTAAAATATTCACTTAACCGAGTAGGCCAGTAGGGCACTGATATGTTAATAATTAATATACACAAATTAGTATTAAATACTTGTATGTTGAAAAAATAATGAATTATCATTCTTACCAGGGAAATGATTGTATCCCGGAGTATGATCCATACGCCCCAGTAAAGGCTGGTTTTCTCTATCTTTACCGTCCAGATTGTCGCTTGATGGCTGCTCGTATTCAACGTCAGGTATGATTGATTGGTAAACAGATGTAGTAGGTGACGATTGTTGCTGTATACCGTTGATTTGCAAATTATCCTCGTTCATTTAGACAGCGGAACACAAAGACTTACCAGCACAAGGACACCTGGGGAATAGTTATCAAGTTAACAAAAAGCAAGGTTGATCATAAATTCGATAATGTTGTATGAAATTGGACAACCAAACTAAATCAAATAACGGCATAGAAGCGTAATATTAAAATTATTATTATATTATTAAATGGAAAATAATACTTTCAAATAATAAATAAAATTAAAAAACATTAGTATTTCAATAATAACATAGTAAATTATAATATATTATTATATATATTTATATTATTATAAATTGAAAATCAAACACAGAGACATATGTTTTTTAAAATGAATATTACATGATTAGTTTTTGTTTTTATCTATTTCCAACGTTGTATGACTGATAATGACGGAAACAACATGCGAACAATAAACTAATATAGAATATATTATTCCATGAAATGACAACATTGTAATAATTTAAAATTTAAGCAATTCTATGATTTTGGGGAATATTAATTAAAATTAAAATAATAACTATTAGGTTGGTATCATGATTAAAATATACTATATATATTTAAATATGTTTAAATTATGGTTGGTACGTAGAGGTAGAATATAAAAAATACTTTAAGTTTAAATCTCTCCCAACTTCACAAGTCACAAAAAGCTTAAAGAGCCTTAGAGCAAAATAAAGTGATTAACCGTATAAGATATACTTATCTATGCGTATAAGTAATAAACTATAATAACTTAATCTCTATGCTAATAATCAGTGTATGATTTGGAGAAAAAAAAGAAAGGGGACTATTAGACTTTCAAAAAAAAATTAGCGTCCCCCCTAATATGCTTAAGTACACTAATAACTTTAGATATAAAAAACGTATTAACTAATAAGAATAACCATTGTACTATATTATAACTGGAATGCTTACTGTTACTGTCCAATCTGTACAATGTCCATAAGACTAAAGGTTAACTAACTCGAGCGATCCTGTTAGACAGAGATAGTGAATAGTTTAGTCTTAGCTTAGATCATATATTACTGTATATGATCAAAGAGTGTAGGTGTAAGGTGTTGCTATCTCTGTCTTTAATCTTCATTGATTGTGTGCTTACTGAGCATTCCATACTCTAGTTATCTTATAGTTCAATACATCAATGGTAATAAAAATAAAGTAATAACTATATAAGTAATAATATAACATCTTCAAACTTTAAAGCTTCTCGACTTCTCGTACTGATGTTCCAGTAAATTATTTTTTGATATTTTTAAAATTTATTATTATAATAATGTTTGAGGTCTGACACATTGAACTGGTAATTTATCAGACTGAATTTATCTTATAGTTCAATGGTCTGACATAGCCATAGCTGAGTTTCTGATAATACATAATTTATAATAAAATTCCATTTCAAAAAAAGAACACATCATGTTTATTTTTATTTAGCTTTTAGGTATTTTTTATAGTGGTTCGTATAATTCGTTTTTGATTAGGTATCAACTAAACACTTATAAACTTTATAGGTAATGAAAATAATAAGCGTTATTAATATTGTACCTACATTTTATATTTTTATACCAATTTTCTAAGTCCTAATAGGCAATAATCAATATAATATTAAAAGTACTAATACGAATATAATTATTATGATTAATAATAATAGGTACATTAATATAAATTATTATTAATTTATAATTATTTTTTTTTTTTATAATAATATTATTAATAATTAGTAATTGAAAATTTGTTATATAAATAATCAATAAACTTACGTAGGTAGGTACCTATATACCTATTCCAATTATTTTTTCAATATTTGAAGTTATTGAAATTTTACTTGCAGACTCGTTTGTTTTTCAATTTTTGTCCTGTAGTAGGTTAAACGTCGTTTAAAGAGATTGACATCCAATTCAATGGATTCAATGAATTCAACGGATTCTGATATTCAAAGTTAGTATGTTACAATATTAGTTTTAACGTTTAAGCACAAATGCGATAAATATTGAATCTGTATATTATATTGCGATTTGTACCTAATAAAATATTATACTATAATACTCATTCATTACTCATTAGGTACTCATTAGTCATTAGAAATATAAATATATAATATAAACCTGTTTACTGTATAGTGTATATAATATTATATGTAGGTAAGTAAAAATTTATCTGTTTAAAATAATGATATTGTTTAATCTTAATGATTTTACATTTTATAAAAAGAGATAAGTTTAATTTTTAGGTACAACGTGCCTATAAACCAGACTATATTATTATAATTTATTACTTACTCTAATTACTATTAATCTATTATTTTCTATAATCATTAAAAACGTAACAAGGTCAGAATATCAGATTAATAGATATGAATATGCGATATTACGATTAAATTATGAGAGTATGAGAGATATTATGCAATTTGAGTTTTACAAATAAAAAATTTAAAATGTATGTCATTTAACAGACATATTACATATAGTCATATGAACACCAATCTATTAAATGTTTGCTTCTATAGGCTATAGTAAAATGACAATATTTATTTTATTATAAAATACTAATATTTATATAGGTAATAGGTAGGTACAACTATTTATGTCTGAATTTTATATCGGATATAATATATTTCTTTTGATTTTTATTATTTTTTATTGTTGTAAGCAATAATTTGAACGTTGAACTAAATTTTGATATTAAGAACTAATAATAGATGTTTATATTATATCTTATATGTACCTATGTAGTAGCATTGAGTGTATATATAGGATATAACAATACCTAACATATAACATAAAGACAAGAATTATTATTATTGTTGTTATTATTTTTATTATTATAATTATTTTATTCCTTGAAGAGCGGCAATATTTACGTGCCTATACCCACAAAAAAGCTAAATCCGTATCTGCTCTTGCGTAAACGCGAATGGCGATCAAGAATAATCGCATTCGCGAAGACATGGTTTCTTAATTTCATCTAAGTTTTAAGTCCAATAATTCACACTACGCAGTCCATCGATACGACACAGAAATAGCACGTCGAAATATTATATTACGAATTGTAATGAGGTAATTCACACCGGTACGGCTCGCACTCAGGGATCAGGGGCGGATCCAGAAATTTTCCGAGGGGGCGCATATAAAATAAATTAATATTTATTAATATAAGTTTTATTTTGCATATTATTGCATATTTAGAGGGGTTTTTTTTAACTATTTGGCATATTTATGCATTTTTCTATTTTATTGTGCAATTTTAGAGTATTTTTACCAAAATTTATATTTTTTCACAATGTAAAATATAAGAGTTTTTGCAACGTATAATTATTAAAAATAAAACGTATAGAGCAATACATATACGTATACGAATGTATGAATGTATTCATAGCTTGAATTAAGCAATTAGTGTAAAACATACTATATGAAATAGTCTTATTTTGATATTTTGATAATATTATATAAATAGGTACAGGTATTAGGTATATTATATGATTATTCGATTATAAAAAATATTTGTTTATCGTACATTTTCGTTTTACTATGAATTATAATCGTTCGAAATTGTATCTTATTTTTTATTTCATTGGGCATTGGGGGGGAGGGGCGCCACTTTCGCCCCCTTGTATCCGCGCCTGCTCACACCGTATTGTAATGACACGCATAGGCGTGCGCACAGGGGGTGCCGAGGATGCCTAGGCACCCCTTGACATTTCCGACATATTTCTATTTTTTTTTTTAGAAATATATCTCATTTAGTCACTTGAGATTTAAGACATTATTTTTAATGGCATTTACATGTTCAAATTTTAAAAAGACGAGCTGATACTCCTGCGTAGTGACATAGGTGTACAAATCATAGTGTTTAATTTTAATTAGAATTTGAATGCAATGATAAACCATTGCATTCGAAAAACGATACTGAGCGAAGTTCAGTCAGAAAATGTAGAATTAAAATTTGACATATTTTTATGAAATATTGAAAACGCAAAATTTTATCACACATATGTATACACATATTTGTATTATAATTAAGATTTGTATTTTGATTACAATGTAAATCATTGCATTAGAAAAAAATTGATTCTCAATGAAATTCAGTCAGGTGATATCATAGATGATTAGTTGTTTTGAAATATTATACATTAAAACATTCAATAAAATATGATATATAGGTATTTATAATTCAAAATTTTATCACAATACATATAACTATATAAAGAATCAATAAAATTTCCAATAGTTTCTATCAAGTTTATATTTTTTAAGTTATTAAAAATAAATAAAATCAAGTTGGTGAAAATTATAATTTCTTGGAATTATTTTCCCATATTATAAGAAAACTATTAAGTAATTTGCACATTATATTGCATTTGTACAATATAAAATTTAAAATTATAGTAGTTAAATTATATGATTTTAATTTATTGTATATTGTATATAGGTAGTAATTTATAGTATTTATAAGTAACATGTTCAATATGCAGCTTTAATTGATATCAAAATCATCGTTATTCATCATAATGCAAGCCAGGATTAATT
Organism: Tetraneura akinire; assembly: GCA_021307375.1. Classification (NCBI taxonomy): domain Eukaryota; kingdom Metazoa; phylum Arthropoda; class Insecta; order Hemiptera; family Aphididae; genus Tetraneura; species Tetraneura akinire. Next base: position 298,493 of record JAIUCT010000010.1, read on the forward strand.
AAATTAATGATATGTTTTATTATAATTCATACTATAATTTAAATTAAATTATTTAATACATTTTAAATTTAACTAATATGTAAATTATAATTATATTAGGCAATCATTTAGTGTGTGACATACAGGGACATTATAATTTAATTTTTTTTTTTTTTGCTGAATTTTCATTTGATTAATAACAAAAATTATCTGAACAATTAAGTTTATTGCGAGTTAAAATTAACTTGGGTAGTCAAGTATCTACTGAGTATAATTGGAACACTATTCGCTCTGCTTTGTAAATTTAAAAAACCATTTATTTGTTATGCAAAACCACTTCAGTAGGTAATATAATGAATACTTAGAACCCGATTACCATTAATTTATAGGTCATATACTAAATGAATGCCTAATATTGTTGTTTAAACATAAAATAAAATTAATAGCAGTCTACTAAATTTATCCCATTAAAAATTAAAACAATTACTAAAACTGTTTTAATTTTAACTTATTGTTTACATTATTTAGCATGAACAATTTTTAATTATCTTTATAAAATACAATTTGATCCACAATAATGGTGTAATAATAAATTATATACGTTTAGGCAATCTTAAGAGTATATAATATAAAATACCATAATCTAATATTTATAAAATATAATACTAAAATAATTATATTATTTAATCTAGTTTCAAATGTAAATAAAATAAACAATTACTTTTTACGTAGGAACATTAAGTACATATTTCATATGTAATACCTAAATTACATACAGTAAATTGTATAGTTTAATTAAAATACCCCTGTAATAATATATATTTTTATCAATGAAGGTATCTACTATCTACTATATTATATAACTTCAAATGCAATATATATTTTAAACATATAAATAAAATATATTATTTAATATAATACTTTAAGTTATAAATATTTAAAATTTAAAGCAAAATTATTATAAAAGTACATTTACATGGTAAATATAACATTTGCATAATTTATTTATTATTATTTACTATTGTAATAAAATCAACTTAAATCCATTTTTAGGTATTATTGTAATATTTATAGGTTAATTAGAATTAAAAATAACTTGAATTACATACATTTTCAATATATTCATTCATTTTTAACAAAATAATCCATTAAACCTATATAATTATAATAAAATTTGTTTAAATTATACAATTGAATAGACATATTTGTAATGGTTTTTCTAAAAATGTATATATATATATATTAAAACGTTTCATCTCTTATGTGATGGAATGTTTGGGAAAATATTAGTGTGGCTTCAGAAGGGGAAGATCAACAACAGAGCAATTATTGGTCATAGGACAGATAATTGAGAAAAGATATTAATACCTGTAAAATATGTGGCAACTGTTCATTGATTTCAAAAAAGCGTATGATAGCATAGATAGAGACAGCTTGTACAGAATAAAGCTTGATTTAGCTTTCTCAAAAAACTAGTATAACTCATGAAGATGTGCATGTATATTATGTAAGAGTAGACAATACAGTGTTGTCACCATTGACAGTCAAATGAGATCTGAAGCAAGGAGATGCGCTTTCCCCAATTTTATTTTATTTTACGTGGCTTTAGAAAAAGTAGTGAGACAACTGCAGCATACTGAGGATAAAGGTTTACTGGTCAACAATAAAATATTAAGACTTCTCGGGTTTGCAGACAACTTAGACATCGAAGGAGAGACATTGGAAGATATAGGTAAAGCCGGGAGATTAATAGAAATAGACAGGAGCGGTTCCAGGAAGGGGCCAAGGAGCCATAGCCCCCCCCTAGGACAGTATTTAAAAAACTGTATACTGTTAAAAACAAAATTATATTATTACGTATAATTATGGTAGTAAAAATTTGTGTTTTTTTATTATAAAGTTATCCCAGTTAATTAAAGTTATAAAGTATTAATAAAATTTTCACTTTGCACCCCGCCAACGAAGTCTCTAGAACCGCCTCTGGAAATAGAAGCAGCTAGGATCGGGTTACAGATAAATTTGGACAAAACCAAGGTAATGGAGCTTATTAATAGTGGGGTAGACCCACAGCTAGTGAAGGACTAGTGTATAAGAAGGTAGACTTTAAATATTTGGGTGCAACTTTGAGCACCAATAACGACTGGTCAAAAGAAATTAATATTCGTCTGATTAAGGCCAAAACAACTTTCTACGTTATGAAGAAATTCCACAGTTCTAAAATGCTGTCAAGAAGAACAAAAGTTAGACCAGCGTTTCTCAAACTATCATTGCTGGCTTGTAATATTTTAATGTTTTTTAAACTTTTTGATTCTGTAAATGTAAAATTATGGTCGCGATAGATTTTTGGAAGAAAATTTGGGTCGTGGTACTAAAAAGATTGTTCATTGATCAGAGAGTGATTTCGCCACAGAAGAAGAAGAAGATATATATATTTAAATATATACATTTTATTATCAGGGATATGATTTTTATTCATTATTTTTAGTATTGTTTAGAATTTATAGTATAGTGTTTATAATATATATGTTACGGTCCAAGTGGATAAATCGGGCATTGTAATACAATGCCCAGACATTGTATACAATGTCTAAGGTATTTGGGCAAAGTAAATAATACATATTTAATTTCCTATATAGACTAGTCATTGTAATACAATGTCCAGTCATTGTGTACAATGCTATTAACTGGTGTGGTCAATGTTAATATCAGCAGTGGTGAAGCTATACTTATGAGACAAAGAGACATTGTCTAGCCATTATTTTTTAACTGATTGAACATAATAATATATTTTGTCAATATGTGTTAATATGTTTTTAGAAAAACGTATTTATTTTATTATATTTTAGTTTATAGCAATATAGAATATTATACGTATTATTATAAAGTACACATCATGTATTAAACTATTAAAATAGTATATAAAATTTATTTTTAAATAAAAATCAATATATTATATCTTAAACATATTAAATAAAATTATATTAGTCAATAATATATGTATTTTGTTTTGTTCACTTGGCACATTCAGTTCTGGTCATTGTATACATTGTCTGGCTTATGTGAATAATTATCCACATGGCTTAAGTAACTCGGACATTGTATACAATGTCTGGGCATTGTATTACAATGACCATTTATCTACTTGGACCGTAACATATATATATATATATATATAATGATAAAATATATTAAATATAAGACTAGTTTAACTGCTTATTCGCTATTTGTCAGAACGATATAAATAATTCATTAATATATTTTAATATTAACAGTGGTATAACTTTAACTTATATTTTCTAGGGTAAGGAGCAACATTTTTAAGTATTTTTTATACCACTGTACATCGATGGGATTTATTTAGTCAACAAACTATATCTAAACATCATACTTAGGAGAATCATCAATGTCTGAAACCAAAATTTTCCAATTAAATCTTTTATTAATAGAATTGGTTAATGGTGGTACTGGAGGATCTACAAGTGTCCAATCATTGATTCCATCAGTCATTAAGGTTATTAAACCACAATAAGGAATTTCTTTAATCATTTTTACAAAATTTTGTTTGCTACGTGGAGATTTGTGAAGTAATGATCTTGATAAAGAGTCCAATGAACAAGCATGACCTACCAGCAAAATATCACCTCCTTCAAAAATAAAAACACATTATCTATAATTGTTATGAATATTGTAAATATTTATACTTACCTTTAGATTCAGTAGTTTTTATTAAATGTTGTACAATTTCATTAGATCGAAAATAATATTGTTCAACTGTTTCTGACATATTTTCTATAAGTAACGATAATGATACTAAAGACTCATATTTAGAATTAATATTAAAACCAGCATCAATTAACTCATCAATATTCATCCAATCGGGTAGACCTGATTGATTATACCAACCAAGCCATTCAAATATACCAGGTTCAATACAAATTGAAATTTGTTTGTCAATTTCAAGACCTAAAAAAAATTTTTTTATTGATACAGAATTAATTAGATATTGTGATTTTACAAACCAACTAAGATATTATGACACGTTTGGACACACCGTAATGATGGTGAGCAATAAACATGTTTAATTGATTTGGTTAAATGAGCAGCTTTCATACCCCAGCCAGTTAATTTAGCCTGATGTTCACCAACACAAGTAAGAGGTGTATCTCTTTGATAAGAGAGTGGAAAGTCATGACGCTTAGGTATGTTTGGTGGCATATTTAAATCTTTTCTCATATACTTTCCATCACAGTCAAAACTATAAGGCACCCATTTTCCAAAAGTGAAATCTACTCGTTCTCCATGACGACATATATACAATTTTCGAGGTTTAGGTCCTTCTTTTGGAGACTCTATTTGTGGTGAGTAATCAATTGGAACAAAACTAGACCCGTATTCCTCAGCTAATTTTTCTTCAGACATGTTTTTATTATTAGCTTCAACAGATTCATGATAACTATTATCTAATGGTAAAGAACTGCAAAAGTAATATAATTATATATTTAAATATAAAATGTCTCAATCATTAAAGTATATTAAATTTTACCAATGTAATGTCCACGTATCAGACTCGGAAGTACGTTCAGTATAGGTTAATGGGAAGTGACCGTTACATCCTAAAAATAGAACATTTAATTTCAATTTACAATAAAGATCAAAAAGCTTTTACCAGTTAACCAAGATGTTCCCTCAGCCCAACCATCAATTGAATTTTCTACCAATTCTTTAGACACATAAATATAATCACCTATCCTCAATTCTAGTTCATCAGCAGCTTGTGGAATATGCGCATACACAACTTTATAAACCTAAATCATTTTAAAAGTAACAAAAATAAAAATTTAATAATAATTTAATAATATTACTAAACATTTTATACTATAAAATATATAGAATGCTCAAAAACTCATGTTTTAGCAATTTTTATATTTTAATAAAATAATTTAATATAATATAAAAAAATTAAACACCATTCAGAGGATTTTCTAAGAGTTAATAATTCAAAATTTGAAAATTAAATCGGAAATTATAATTTATTTTGCCGTTATGCAGAAATGATTCGCTGTATTAATATTTTCTAATTTAAATATTTCATAGTAACCTGTTTGTTAGTAGCTGATGCTTCCCTAGAATACAATTTTAGTTCCCATAAACAAGGAGTAGAAGGATTTATTGTTGATTTAATTAATGACTTTAAAGTTTCTTTTTGGTTTACATCAAATTGGTAGGCCAAAGTTAAATGTAAAGATTTTAAATGTGGATTTACTTGTGCTCCAACTAGAAAAACAATTACAAATTGAATCTGAAATTACCTAAATTGATAATTTTTTCTGATGACTAAAATATATACAAATTTATTATAAATAATAACAGACATTAGTTATAATATATACTAAGTATAATTAACTTACTAAGATCTGTGTATTTTTCTGCACATAAAACAGCAATTTTTTTTAAAAAATCTGATCCTTCATTATTTATAAAAAAGCCCATAAAATTTGAAGAAGTATATGTTTCTAAATGAAAGTTACTAATTGTCATTTCTTTAATAACTTCATCTAAAACATTTTTTAGTATTGTCACTAATGCATTTGAATATTCATCAGGAACCTGTAAAAATAATTTTTAAAATTAAGTTGATATATTTATTTTATAGATGTTTAATGAAGTATACAAATGATAAAAAACTATAATATAATTAAATTAACATAAACAATTCATATGTAGGTAGGTACCTGAAAAAATGACACTAAAGTGATATGTGGCAAAAAATTATGAGCTCCATTGCGTCCACATTTACTGGAAGATTTATTCCAAAATTCCTCTAGTTCATACAGTAAAGGACCACTAGGGCAAGCATAGATGATATATTCTCTATAAATGCAGGAATCTAAAGAAGTATCATTGACATGAGCTAAAAGCCAATCAGCAGCCAATTGAACTCCTCGATTACCAGTTGCGGCTAAAGCTTTTTCTCTATTAAAAATAATTGTGAAATTGTCAGTAAATATAGTATAAATATGAAGTTCAAAAGTAACATATAGTTGAACTTACGCTCGATTTTGAGGGAACCCCATTTGTAAAAGTATTTGAAGGGGTGTCATTGTATGTTTATTATTATTTTCAGTTGGTGATGACTTTGACTTTCTAGGTGGTAGCATAGCCATTTAAATGTATGTGTAATCTAGTGATTTAGTAACTTATGAGAGAGAATTGGTGTAAGTGCAACATTAAAACTATTGAATAAGACATAAAATAATAATAATATTCCTTACTATATTTTTACTCTTAGACTTGGAGCCTTAGAGCTCCGATAGCCATTAGAGATTTAAATACTTTTTTATGATTTAGACGACGAGTCGACACTCGACATGGCACAATCCGATAGAGCTAGAGCGATAGCCAGTAGCCACGAAAACGTCTGTGAATCTGTGATAACACTATAATAATTAACAAGGTAGATTGATAATTATTTAATTTGATATTGTGTATCTTTTTTTTCTTTTCTTTTTAGGTTATTTTGAGAGTTGTAAATATTTACGTTTCTAGTTATTATCAAATATCATTTTTGTAATACTTTTTTCTGATAAGAACTAAATGCCAATGCGGCAATTTAAGCGGGTTTAAATTTTTGTTTGTAATTTTATTTTTGTTTTTAATGAAGTATATAATATAGTGAATTTTATTTAATTTTTATAATTTATACTATTTACAATATTAACTGACATAATGGCTCAGGGTATGGTTTTTGAAGATATTTTTAATGTGAAAGACATAGATCCAAATGGAAAACAATTCGATCGAGGTGAATTTATAATTTATATAATCTTATATTAAAAATTACATTTTTATAATGCTATTGGGATTACAAATAACATAATAATTTTTATTATATCAATATTCTCCATGTTTGATAATATTATAATATAAATAATTAAAATTATATATGTTATAAAAATATATTCTGTATCACGATCACACGAATATAAATTTTTGTGTGTTTTTTTTAAGCTCTGTATTTTTTCACACTTCCACAGTCGAATGAAATATGTTCTAAATAATGTAAAAAATACATGCATATAGTATATACTTATTAACCTACCTCGATAAAAAATTAGATCATATTTTCATCGTATACTTCAATTGTCAGTGATACACACAATTAATATTACCTTTTAAGATGGAAATCTCAAGGTCTTAATAATTAGTTTAATAATATGTCTTTAATTCCCATTTATTGTATATCATTTATAGACTTTATAATGAAAATTTTGTTTTCATGGAGTGACCAAGAGCAACCAAGTCGCTGTATTCAGCAACCACACCATTTTTGTGCAATTGGTCATCGAAAGTGTTTGCTCATCGTTTGCTCGTTTTAGCGACCTGTTACCCAAGTTTAGCTCAGTATGGAAATAAGTGTTTGCCAAGTTTAATCGTCCAACATAATCATGATAAGATTGAAACAGTTGTTGAGTTAAACGGTCAATGAAAATTTCAATTTCATGATGACATAAATTTACCAATGACATAACAAATAATTTTGAGTGACCTGGTTGCTCTTGGTCGCTTCATGAAAATACACTTAAAGATTAACATATAAAATAATTAAAATTTTATGAAGTTGTGCACAAAGTCCATAGGGTGATTAATAAATTCAACTTAAATTTACATTAAAAAAATTTATGATAAAATTCAACGAATAATTTTAAAAATAGAGTTTTATATTCATTTTTCATTATAATTTATTTTTTATATATTAATCGCTACAATAATTCATATAATAATTTATAATTTTATATAAGTGATGGTTTCTCTCTTAATAATCTGAAATACATGTAAATACACACTAATTTGGTGTTTTAAAACAATATAATATTTTTTAATGATTATTTTAGTTTATCTTAATGATAGTGATTGTTAGTGACAGAATTTGTTTATAATGCTACCGAAATCTTAATATTACTTTAAACATATTATATTTTAACAATACTTCAATAGTATACTAAAATAATATTGTATGAATATAAAATCAAAGGATTATGATCTGTATAATTATTATTTATATAATATATTCATTTATTATATATTTTACTAGTGTATTTATTTATTGTTATTAAATTATTTCATCTTATATAGGTATAATTATTAATTAGTAATTACTAAAACTATTGTAACTTCTAGTAGATTACACATTCAAATGTCACTTTTGTAATTTAAACATCATAGAAACTGTAAAAGAAAACTGTAAAATATTTATTCAGAAGGTATAACCTATTGTTTTATCTATATGTTTACCTAATATTTTTTCTCAATATACATTTAACAAGTATCTAGGTATGTAGATAAGTACCTATGTAATTTTTTTTAAAAAAAATTTATTATAAAACATGCATTAACTGTTTCTTGTAAATTACTTAAAAGTTAATTGTTAACAATTAATATTTATTTCTAAATGCTACATAATAATAATATATAAAATATAATTTAATTTAAAATAAATCATTCATTTTATCACTTTACATAGCTATAATTTCTGTTTATAAATTAAAGTTTAGTTTTATTACCTATTTATTTAAAATATTTTTTAAGATACTTAAGAATATTTCATTAAATTTATTTTTAAAATAGTTTATGTTACCACTTATAGAAATATTAAACTTTGGAGAATTTCTATTCATTACTTACATAAAAAATCATAGTCATTAATCATGAATATGAAAAAAAACTTTATAAAGTTTCTGATTCACTTTTGACTTTTATTTGTTTTGTATTTGTATTATATTATATATCAATTCATTAAAATATTAATGTTTTAAATTTTAATAAATTATTTAATATATTATAAAGGTAATAACCTTGGAAATGCTTTATTCTTTTTTAATTAAAAATGAAATATATGAATTTAACAAATAAAATTATGTAATGTACCTAATACAATTATAATTATATTATAATTTATAATTATATTGTGGCTAAGCAAAAACTTAAACCTATATTAGCAATATGAGTGAAATAATAATAGTGAATATGTTTTGTTATATTAAGTTATATAGGTAGGTCAGTGATATAGCTAATGTTCCATAGATTTTATATTGTGTGAGAGCACATGGCAATTTGGGGCTTTGTGCAAAACCTCATAAGAAAATTTAATCTCACCAAAAAAATTAATTGTTCTCATTTTTTATTTTTGGGGGATAGTGAATAAAAGTGAACTGACTACTATAAATGAGGTGTACATTCGGTTGAAAATTTGATCTAGTTAATACTTATAAAGATATTTTTTAATTTTCCAATAGTTTTCTAAAATTGCAAAAAAAAAAAAAAAAAAAATTGACAAAATGATTATTATACAACTAACTAAATAAAATATGTAGAAAGATAGATGCTTGATTTTTTTGTTAAAAATTCATATGAGTATTTAACATATGCGTAATTAAATTTTGAAATAATTATAAATTAATGGCTATTTTTAGTTTAAATTTAATACTATATGAATTTTACAAATTTCTTTATAATTTATGAAAAATTTAATTATGAGTTTGAAGTTCTAAGATGTAGGTGTATACAATTTACAATGAAGTGTCTTTTTATGTCTGAAAACATTTTTAGTTAAATAACTGATCCTATTTTTATACATGATGCCATGATGGGGTATACTTCTGAGTTTTAGTAAATAATTGTATATTTATTTTGTTTTTTTATTAGGTTAATTGTTAAATTTCTCAATAGTTTTTTATGGATTAGGAAAAACTTAAAAAATGTCAGATAAACGGTAAAATTCATGGAAACTAAAATTTTGATTTTATTTATTTTGTGCTAACTATAACCTAGAAGTCATAGGGATTTGAAAATTTATTTAATTGTGTATACATATTTTTTCATAAATTCATATAGATATTGTCTATTATATGTGATATAATTTTGGAAGTTTTTTAATTGCTAATTGATAGCTTTAAACAGTTTGGTAATAATTTTTTGAATTATTAAATTGTTGTGGGGAATTATAGTTATATGTTTTTATTGACATTTTAACTTTTCACTATAGGTATATTGTGAAAACAGTAAAATAAATATTATTAACATGTAATGTGTACTATAGTCGATACATTTATACATGTATATATTATTATGAATTATAATATATTAATAGCTTATTCTCCATTTAACCATTAAATGGAAACCAGTGTCCAATGTCAAAAGTTCAAAGGGTGTGTCCGTGGCATTTGTGAATTTTCCGTTGATGACGTCCCCCTTGGGGGCGCATGCTCGGGCATCTTGAAAATCGATAGAGCCCCCGAGCCCGGGTATAGGCACGGTCAAGGTCTTCCCTTTCCTAATTACGTATATGTGCGCCGCATCTAGCAAGCAGGTTTTCTTTCAATTACATTACAGTTTGTTAAAAACCACGCCTACACAGTATACACTCCATCATATTATAACCTTTTGTTGTGCGTTTGTTAGAAATTCTGCGAAATTTTCCATTTCATTTTTCAACACGACCAAAGAGTTTAGTATAGAAGTATATACTTACGATTTCTTTGCATATAATGAGCAAGCATTATTCACGGATAAATGAATTATCCAATAATAATGTTGACATGGCGCACATGAATGTTTTTTTTTTTTTTTTTTTTTTTTTACTCGTGGAAAATGTTATTTAATAGGAAATTTACTATTCAGTTATTTATAATTATATTATTTATGAATATATAATATAATATATTATGTTATATATTAAACATTAAAGCATACATTTAATAACTGGTTTCTTAATTACATAAATATTATTGTAGTATAAGTAGGTATTAAATAAAATTTGAATATACCTGTATATTAATTTAAACTTTTAAATTATAATTTATAATCTATTAAAGTTCATCGTTTTGCAATTTAAAATTATTATAAAATGCTATAAAAAAATAAAATAATTATCATTTATAAATACTTTATCATATTATAATATAAATTAATTCTATTAAATTATTTTTATTCGTCTGCGATTGACAATATACATATTTAACACGTGTGACATATTGACATGTAATTTTATGTTTAAAGGTAATAAAATTAATTATCTGTCTTTAATTAACAAGTCTAAACTGCAATTTAAAAAAATATATATATATAATTTTCGGTTTATAATTTACAGTCATATTTTGATTATTGACTTACATGAATTACATGTTAACTGATACCTATCTATCCAGAATACAAATATATTTTTGAAATTATAATACTGTATGTCTGTACTTAATACCTACCCATAAAAATATTAAATTTATTATTAAATAGTAAATTTTAAATATATTATAAATGTGGACGTGATTATGACAATATAATATTTATGACTTGTGAATTATAAATAATAGTATTTTAGATTTTTAGACTTTTATTAATTTTATCATTTACTATTAGGTAAATGTCTGTGACGAATTAAAATGAATTTTCGCTATCATATTTTATTTTAGTCATTTTAAATAAATTATTTTAATTTGTATACAGTTAAATATTTAGCCTTTATCAAAGCTTTTAATATGTATACATATTTTACATTTTGTTTATTAAGATTATATTTCAGCTGTTTTTAAATATTATATATTATAATTTTAAGTATACTTAGTGCAAATAATTAATAGAACAAAATATGTAAAGAGCATTATTTCATTCAATATTCCTATTGGTAACAAATCTGTAAACAATTAATCATAGAAAAGATAAATGTCAGACGTCGTTATATGAACTATATAACATAATATTATAGTAGAAGCAATTTGCCAAGTTGATTTTTTAAAATGTTTTTGTCAATTTAATAATGGTTAAATTTTTCAAGGCCAAACTGATTTTTTTCGACGTTATACTCACTATAATAATGTAACAAGTAACAACTCACAAGTGCATAATATTATAAGATATGTACTTTCATTATTTTATTGTTAATTCATTAGAAAAATGAGCATTATTGTTTTTAATAACTTAGGGTATTGTAAATATACTATTAATTTACTTAAAATAATTTTGAGTTATATTATACAGAACGGAATGGAATGTAATATATTTCATTATCGTTTTATGTACGTATATAATAATATAATATTTAAATGGTTGTCTGAATATTTGAATATGTATTATATAATAATATATAATTTCAGTTCAATTTATTAAGAAAATACTGTTTTTTTATTTATAAATTAAATTGAAATTATAAAATTTCGAATTATTTTTTATAATTTATTATTCATATCGATTTACACAATACTAAAATATATGACAAGTAAATAAAAGAAATATTTAAATTAACATTAAAACCTTTTTAAAAATGCTAATAATTATATAATAGTAATAGATAATAATGATTAATTTTTGAATGATTGATTGTGTATTATATATTGTTACATGATGATGAGGTGATGCATGCAATTATAAAATAATTTAAATGTGATTAATTACAAACTAAAAATAAATATAATTGTAAAATTAAACTTTTTCGTTGCTTAAAAATTAAAATCATTTATTATCTGCTAAAAAAAACGAAATGACTGTACAAATGAGGCTTTGAAAATAATCTAGTGAATATTTTTTAGTTTGTCAGCAAATTAATACGTATTTTTTTATTGTGAATCGCGAGTGTTTCAACTACTTTAGACTTTTAGATTCTCAGCGAAGCGAAGAATGTATTGATTTCACAATGATGTGTGATTTTTTTTTTTTTTTTATTCTGAAAACACTTTTACAACTTATTACTCGAAATAATGCTTCGATTTTCACGAATAGCATATGTTTCCGGTTGAAAAGTGGATGTAGTTGGTAAATTATTTAGGTTATTTTTCGAATTTCTCAAAATTGACCCTAATCGGTATAAAAAATGACGAAAAAACAGCATTTTTCACGAAAACTGAAATTTCGACGAATTATATTTCAATATTTAACGATAACTCATGCAATTTTGAAGTTAGAGACGTTAACAATTTTTTGGGTGTTCACATAGCTACTATATATGTGTGATAAAATTTTGGAACCGTTTGGTTAATTTTACTACAAAATATAGAATATTGAATATTTCGCAAAAATCTCGTTATATGTAAATAATGTTTGATTAAATTGGTAATTTTGGGCATTAAAGTCTGAAAATTTTACAAAGTATACTCACTTATACTTAATATGATATCAAAATATTAGAAAAATCCCAAGAATCAATTTTTTTTTATAAGTGTTTAAAGTTGAAATTTCAGTATAATCAATATTTAAAGTAGGTATTTAAACAGATTTTTCTTATTTTTATGTATGAAGACACTTTTTCGACCAGAATTAATGCTCCGATATTTACGAATAGCATAGGTTTCCAGTAGCAAATTTGATGTTGTTGATACTTTATTTAGGTTATTTTTCAAATTTCTCAAAATTGATCCTATGCGATAGAAAAAACGACGAAAAACGGCATTTTTCACGAAAACTGAAATTTCGATGAATTCGATTTCAATATTTCACGATAACTCGGGCAATTTTGAAATTAGATACTTGAAAACTTTATAGGATGTTTATTTATGTAATATATACCTAGTCCCTATATATGCGATAAAATTTCCGTTTTAAATATATAACAAAAAATGTCAAAATTTTAATCAATATACTACATTATTTGACTGAATTTCGCTCGGAATCGTTTTTTCGAATGCAATGGTTTATAAATGTGGTTATAAATACCTACTATTAATCATGAAATTTCTATTATAATAAATATAATTTTTCCACAAAATGTAATAATTTTAATAAATATTAGTATATTATCCACTATCTATTATCTACTTATATTTTGATTTTATATATTTTCTTATAGAATTATAAATATGCATATAACATAGCAAAAAAAAAAAATGTTTTAAAGACGAGCGAAGTATGAACTATTATGATATTTGACCATTATATTTTAATAAAATTATAAAAAATATTATATTATACTGTTATAAATTATAATAAAATGTAATCTTCTTTTTGTATACAAAACAATAGTGAAAATAATATAAGCACTGCTTATTACCTATTACCTATTAATTATTATTAATAATATGATAATTGCTGTTTCTAATTTCATATGTAAAATATTTAATTTTTGAAGAATTTATAAATTAATTAGGTAATATTATTGTATTTTATGTATAATTATACTATTATTGTTACATATTAATCTATAATATAATATTTAATGGTGTCTAATGAATTTAAATTATGTTAATACTCAGTATTTATATATTATTGTAGGTATGTAGAATATTTAAAATTTAAAACTAGGACTATTAAATACTTTAAGTATTAAAAAATCATACATAATATAACTAAATTTAGGCAGTAATGACTATAGTGAGACAAGTGAAAGCTAATGCGAGACCTTCGATATGGCTACAGCGTTACTAAATAATAATCAAATAATTTAACACGAATTGTGTTGGTCAAATTAATAATAAAAAAAAAAAAAACAAGTGGGAATGCGGGTGCTGATTCAAAGTAATTATTAACGAATTACCCCTTTTCTCATTGAATTGTAATATGTATATGTGTACAAAATAATGTATTGTTATGCATGCGGCAAGCAATTGCAAAACCGTGTGTACTTATAGATACTGAACCCTCGCATTTGAAATACATTACGCAATCTCAATTTCATATGATATCAATGAACTTCATGTTGCCCAAATATAGGGTTTCGAAAATTATTGCTAACATTACAATAAATAATAATATAAAATGTGACACAATAATCAAAGCAATCGGTTAGAAAATATAGACTAGTGAAGGTTTAGTATTTTAGTAGCAATTGTTTATTGAAGAAATTGCCACAACTAGCAAAAAAATAATAATAATTATAAAATACTATATAGTAATGTAGTTTTTTTTTTTTTATATAATGTTTATCGTGTTAATACGTATTGTATTAATATTTAGAGTAATTATGAATGATTATTGATTATTATCATATATAGGTAGTAGACTAGTAGATATTATATTATCAGTTATATTATACAACAATCAACTTAATTTGTATGAAAAATTATTTGATTTGTTTTTTCATCATTTTAGTATAATGCATGGCGTATGCAATGATTGGTGATTTTTATATTCAATAACTTCTACCTAATTTTTATTTATGTGTTTTCTCAGAAAAATTTCATCTATTATTGTTAGAAATTTAAACAATGCAAAATAATATAGGGGAATAATTTATAGACCACAATATTATGATCTTTGGGCACTAATGGTACTTTTATAATTATTATGTAGTATAGTTTCAAAGCCTAGAGGATTTTTCGTGATGTACATACGACAATGAACCATAATGATAAAAAGAAATATATATATATATATATTAAGAAAAATTTATCATCTATGTACTATAATGAGTTATATTATATTAGATGATCGTGATTCCTAGACATCCTTGAATAATGTTAGCGTATTGTGTTACGCCTTTCATCTTTTTAGATGTACAATTTTAAGATCAACGCACTTTCAGTTGATTGCTTCCACTGTACGACTTTGTGTTTTATATATGTATAAATATAATCAGGATACTATAAGAATGTATTTAAAAGAATAACTCACGAAATAAATAATGAATAGCGAAGTTTAGTAAATTAAAAAAATGCATAATAGTTTTTTGTTTTATTATGTATTAGTATAGGTATATGTTTTTGTATTGAAATGTTGAATTTTTATTTTATTTTATTCACATTGGCTCGTTCGCCCGTTATTTTCCAGTTTATTGTCTATGCACCGTGATTACTTTTATGACAATATTAACATTGATTATTGATATTGGAATTTGGTAATTAATACGTAGTAATAATAGGTATAAACATAATATTTTTTCTTAAAATCATTCTATCATTTTTTTTACAATAAACTTTTATTTTTAAGTTATGTACCTAATATATATTATTATCATTATTAATTTAAAGATATTTATATTAACGTAGATAATGGTACTCAATAAAAATATGGTAATTTTCTCATAACATAAAGAAACTTTATATTATTAAATATATACGTATATTTTGTAATTATATTGCACATAGTATACTTTTTTGTAATACAAATTATAATACAAAAAAATCTTGGTAATTTATTTAATAAAATTTACATAAAAAAATTTAAAACTTTAAAGTAAAATTATATGATTAATATTTTAGATTCTGAGCGAAGCCAAAAAATTATTGAGTTTACGAGTACAATGATGTGTATCATTTTTATGTGTTTATGTATGAAGACACTTTTTCTATAATACCCTAAATAATACAATGATTTCACGAATATCATATTACCCGTTTGGAATTTGGATGTAATTGGTACTTCATTTAAGTAATTTTTCAAATTTCCTAAAATTGACCCTATGCGATAGGAAAATGACCAAAAAAATGATGATAAAACAAAAACTGAAATTTCAACGAAATTGTTTTCAATATTTTACAATAAGTCAGGTAATTGTAAATTTAGAGACTTTAAAATTTTATTGGCTGTTTACATAAGTACTATGTATATGTGATAAAGTTTTAGAACCATTAAGTTAATTTTTTTATAAAATATAGATCTTCGAATATTTCGTAAAATGCTCGTTTTTATGTATACAATGTTTGATAAATTGGCAATTTTGAGTTTTAAGGTTTGAAAACTTTACTAAAGTTTACTCACCTATACTTAACATGATACTAAAATATTAGAAAAATCCCAAGTCTTAATTTTAGATTCTGAGCGAAGCGAAGAATGTATTGGTTTTACAATGATGTGTGTTTTTTTTTTGTTTTTTTTTTTTTTTTTTTTTTTTTTATTCTGTAAACATTTTTACTACCCGAAATAATGCTCCGATTATCACGAATAGGGTATGTTTCCGGTAGCAAAGTGGATCTAGTTGGTACTTTATTTAGGTCATTTTTCGAATTTCTCAAAATTGACCATAAGCGGTAGAAAAAACTTAAAAAAATGACGAAAAAACGGCATTTTTCACGAAAAATGAAATTTTGACGAATTCGATTTCTATATTTCTCGATAACTCGGACAATTTTTCAGATAGAGACTTGAAAATTTTTTTGGGTGTTTTTATTTTATATATATGGTAAAATTTTGGAACCGTTACATTAATTTTTCTACAAAATATTGGACATTGAATATTTCGTAAAATTCTCGTTTTTACGTATATAATGTTTGATAAAATTAGCAATTTTTGGTATTAGGGTCTGAAAATTTTACTGAAGTATACTTACATATTACTTAACATCATACTAAAATATTATAAAAATCCCTAATCTCAATTTTTTTTTATAGCTGTTTTAAGTTGATATTTTTAGTTCAAACGAAAATTATAATCTGACTGAACTTCGCTCAGAATCGTTTTTACGAATGCAATGGTTTATCATTGCATTCTAATTCTAATTAAAATTAAATGCTATGATTCGCACACCTGTATCCTGTGCAGCAGGAGTATCAACTCTTTCTTTTTTTTTTTTTATAGCTGTTTAAAGTTGAAATTTTTAGTGTAATCGATAAAAATGAATAATATACAGGTAAATCATTACATTCGAAAAACGATTCTGAGCAAAGTACTGTCAGATTTGGGTATTTAGATGACTAATTTAGTGGGTTTATAGGTATATGTGTATATATTGAACGTAGAGATTGATAAATATAAAAATTTTAATTAATACACACATTTGATGAACTTCGCTTAAAATCGTATTTCCGAATATGATTTATCATTGCATTTAAATTTTAATCAAATTTCAATACTATCCTCTTTACATCTGTATCGCTTCCTTTGCTTTTTATACTTTTTCATTTTGATAATTATTGCATTATAAACAAATAAAAATAAATTGATATTATTTTTTTATATAGGTATATATTTTAATATGAAAAAGAAAAACTTTTTTTCCATTATATTATTACCATTAGTCATTTATCATTATTAATCAAAAAATATAAAAATTACACATAAATTATTTATGCTGAT
This sequence comes from Tetraneura akinire, assembly GCA_021307375.1. Taxonomy (NCBI): domain Eukaryota; kingdom Metazoa; phylum Arthropoda; class Insecta; order Hemiptera; family Aphididae; genus Tetraneura; species Tetraneura akinire. The sequence continues at coordinate 316,464 of JAIUCT010000010.1, forward strand.
GTAATTAATAAAATAATATTTCGACTATCATAAGTTTATAATTAGGTATATCGCCCTTATACGAGTTTTCTGTTTTGTATATTAATTCGTAATACTAATGAATAATTAATGTACTTATGTAAGTATATACTTATATATTTTATCTTAAAGCTTATTTTAAAACGCATTTGGACCTATTTCGCATAGTTAATTAATTAAGTTGCCACACTATAATTGATTTTATCATAATATAATTTATTTAGTAATTAATTGTTTATATATTTTACATTTATGCAAAAGTAATTTAGATTTTCGAAAGCTACATAAAAAAATTTTCAATGAAGATAAAAAAAAATTAATATAATATAATAACTTATTATTAATAAGAATAATTAATTGTATAATTGAGTATAATTTTTAAGATCATATTAGATGTAAGATTCTATAGAATAGGTTAAATATAAAATAAAATGTATAGTTATACTTATAAGTATATACTATATAGTATACGAGTATAAAGTTAAAAAAATTATTACCTACATATTTTATTATTTTTCGTAGGTACTTTTGTTTTTTGCTATATTTTATTATCCGTTATGTGTATGGTACTATGATTGACCTTCATTAAATAATATAATGTCTAACTGAAACCATACGACTGAGTTCGTAAAGGATTATTATTTTTACTTATACAATTTCAATTTTTGTTTCTTAGTTTGAATATTATTTTATAATTACATACTAAAGTATGTACATGGTGTAGTAGTGGGTTCTGACGAATTCTAATTGAAATTTATTAGTCAAATATTAAAAACAAAGTAATGAAACAAATTGTATTCTATTCAACATAAAGATTATATTTAATTGATATTAACAAAAATCTTAACTTTTAAAAATCATATTATTTAAGTGGTCTACTTCATTTTGTATACAGTTAGCTATATATGTTTATGCATACTGTTTATAATTCTGTAGGAAATGCACTTCGATGGCTATGATTTCTCGTGTTATGTTTTCTTTTAACTGTAATAGAGTATGTGGCTCATTAGTAAACGCTTAAGATTTCAAAAAACCCCACAAAAAGAAATCAGGTGGCAAGAAATGTGGAGAATGATTTCGAATCGTGTGCCGATTTCGTGCAATAGTGATATTGCTTGACTACCATGTTTTCTTGATTTAACGCCATTTGATTTCTTTTTGTGGGATATCTTGAAATTTAATGTGTTCACAAATGAACTATATACTCTATTACAGTTAAAATAAAACATTAGACGGGAAATTACAGCCATCAATGTGCATATGCTACAGAATCATGAGTAGTATACGTAAACGGATAGCCGACTGCTGTATGTAAAATGAAGGAGGTAAATAATGTAATTTTTAAAAGTTAAGACTTTTGTTGGTGTCAATTAAATATAATCTTTATGTTGAATAAAATACGATTTGTTTCATTACTTAGTTTTTAATACTTGACTAGTAAACTTCAATTAAAATTCGTCAGAACCCACTGCCTCACTATCTGTCTATGCATAATAATTGAATCTACATTTTTTTATTAAATGTGATGTAATTAAGAGTTATATATTTTTTTAATTTCCAATGTTATGTATTATTGTATTAATATCAAATATTTTTGTGACATGTTGAATTTATAGTATTTTATATTATAAAAATTATATACTGTAGGTGTAGGTACATCAAATTTGGTCAGAGAACACTTCAACACTATGCGTTTCACCGTTTGCTCCTACCCACAAGTGCACGTAGATGTTTCTGAGAAACCCCATTTGCATAAAAGATAATTGATTTCATGTCAGTGCGAATCCTGTTTAGCGTAGACCAAATAGGTCGAGGTAGCTCATATAACCAGATGGATTAGAGTTTGGGTCAGCAATTAGAGAACTGTTTTTAACTACGGATTTTTTCCATTGTTTTGTCCACAGTGTCTGAGAGGTTTCTTGTCCTTCAGCTTCGTTCCATATTGGTTGTCTTGATTTGAGCCTTTTATCAGGGAAATGGAAAACATTGTTGTAAACTGGAAGGTGCTTCTTGTTTTCAATTTTCTTATGGATAGATGAAACCGCCGCTTTCTTACGAAGTTCTGGTGGGAGAATGTTGAAAAGGACTTGGAGCCATTGTGTACTTCTAACCGTTCCAGTTATGATTCGCATAGCTTGATTTAATTGTACGTCGATCTTGTTACAGTGGGCGCTCCTCATCCAAACTGGGGAGCAGTACTCTGCTATGCTATATACTAAGGCTAACGTTGAAGTTCTTAAAACATTTGCGTTGCAACCCCAGGTTGTCCCAGCTAACTTGGCAATAATATTGTTCCTGGTCTTTAGTTTATTTTTCATGGCATCAATATGTTGTTTGTAAGTGAGAGTTCTATATAGTTTAATGCTCAAGTAACGGGGCCCGATGATGTTTGCAATGTCTGTGTTGTTTACCGTTAATTGCAGCGGTCTACTTGCTTTCCGGTTATTAAAGGTGAAATGCTATGGCAGCAGTCTTACTCGCATTCAATGTTAAATGCCATTTATTAAAGAACTTCTTTAAGATGACTAAATCCTTATTGAGAGTCTTCTCCAATTCTTCAAATGTATAATGTATTGCCTTGTGCAACCACTTGTGCCATCAGCATAGATACATTTTTTATATACGTAATAATATTTTGTAACTCTTATGTTGAAATCTAAATATATATGAAGAGTATCTATGAGTTTTAAATTTTTAATAAAAATGTTAAAATTTTAATCAATACGTTTCATTGAACATATTGCTCTAAATAATTTTTCGAATGCGATGATTTATTATTTTTTATTATTGTAATAATATTGAGTTATAATAAGAATCCATATAGATGCTATAAATATCTATTTTTTTTTTATATTTTTTTATTTAATTGTTAAATTATGTTAATTTTTCACTAATAATTCAATAATAATACAGTCCTATGTTCCATAATCAATTTATTTGCAATAATTATTCGCAACGAAGGTTTCAGAATTTGCAATTTAATATGTTGAATGTTGATCGTTTAACCATTTTGGTGATGGGTGACCAGCCCTCTACTTTAACCGATCGATCCCAAATCTTCACCATTATTTAGAAACTTATTAAAAACAATATGCAATGTTTCAGAATTTACAAATAAATATTTTGGCCGTAATTACCGCTCATCACTAAAATGGTGATTACGGGGAAAATATTGAGTTGCAAATTGCTGCAAATAAGTTGCAAAAAAATGATGAAGGTCTGGTATAGATTGGACAAAGTATGTGAGCCAACTTCACGGACGTAATTTTTATATTATAAATTAGGTATAATATAATATTAACACACTTATGAAATTATTAGTCATAACTTAATAATTATATAGGTATTTTATTATTTAAATTCAAAAACTTATATTTTAATAATATTGCATCTTACTATTATACAGTTATAATAGTTTATAATAATAATATTTTTTTTTTTTTGATCCTATATGAGGGAGTCAAGAACTTAAGACCCTTTTTACCCTTTTTTAATCCCTGAAAATACGCCACTCCGTATATACTTATACAAACCATACGTACTCAAATGTAATTGAGTGCAATAATTTGTTTAATATTTCGGATGATGTGTCGAGAATTCGTTTCGCTGTCATACGATGGTGGTGTGACGAAATAATATTTTATTATATTATGAGGCCCGATTTAGGTAGTTGCGGGCATGGTTTTTTTAGCAACCGAAGCCTGGCCTTGGCACATCAGCGTAAGTGTGTATCGTACAAAACAACAACAATGGGGTACCCGTGGGCCCCCCTTTATATATTATATAGATGTGTGTGTACAATATTTTCGGCAATGTATACGCGTGTTTTGGCCATATCACCAAGGACGGTCGTGTGCCAAAACAATATACGTTTTATATATGTACATATAATGTATTAAAAACTATTATTATTTATTATCATATTGTATCGTAGTCACTCGCGCGCGGATCGTTAAAGAGCTTCGTGAATTTTCCATTATAATAATATTATGTTTATATATGGCAATCGTGCGGTCTTAGTTGGAATAATTGATAATATAATATTATTATATGTTATCCTCAAACCGTTACGGTATAATATAATATATTAATATATAATATTATTATTTTGTAGTGTAGAAAAACTCGAACTTCGAGACCTTATCATAATTCTCGTAATTATTGTAGTGCATTATTTTTAATTTTGAAATTTATTCCTTCAGTTTTCTTTCTCCATTTTGTTATCTCGTCAATTTTATTTCGTTTTCTTGGCGTTGTTCTTGCATTTAAATATTAGTCAATATACAATAAAAATATAGCATACAAAGGTTTGCCAAAAAATATTTTATAATATATTCTATATACAGTTAGTATAAAGATTAATTATTAAACTACGAGTTGAATTTGTTAGAAGTAACGCTAAGCGGATAACTTAATATATTATATTTTTTTTTAAATTGCTGAAAATTTTTTTCTATATAGATATTTGATCTCTTTCATTTATTTACAAACGAACACAACGTTTTTCAATAATTTTAAATTTATAATTACTATTATTATTATTTTAAAATACATTTCAAGTATACCATAGTGTATAATTGTATAAATAAAATAAAACAACATAACATTATAGTAATTATAGTAATTATATATAATTTATTATAAATTCTTTATAATAGTGATAGGTTTTATACAGTAAATTATTAGTATAATATTATATATACTCTCATATTTTTATTATATTTACGTATACATAATATACTTATAATTTTTAATTATCTTATAAGATGAGTTTTTATAAAAAAGACAAAAAATTTTAAAAATTTAAAAAATTTATTGTAGCATAATGATATACGTATAACGTATACCTTAACGTGATTCCAAAATATTAGACAAATTTCATGTTTTAATTTTTTTTTTATAGGTGTTTTAAGTTCAAATTTTAGTAAAATTGATATTTAAAGTATTTATATGGATAATTCTTATTATATTTCAATATTTTACAATAATGTTAAATAAAATTGACAAAAATATTTTGAAAAATTTTGAAAATTGTATTGAAGCTCAAATACATTTTATTTTATTCAGTTCCAATTAATTGTGAATTATTATATTTACGATTTTTTTTTTTTTTTTTTTTTTTTTTTTTTGTAGCTGTTTAAAGTATAAAAACTAAAAAGCACAGGAAGGGGTACTGGTGTGGAAGAGATATACAGGTGTAAAGAGGATAGTGTTGAATATTGATTATCATTTGAATGCAATGATAAATTATTACATTCGAAAAACTTTTTTGAGCTAAGTACTGACAGATTTGGGTATTTAGGTGACTTATTTAGGGGTTCTATGATAAATAATTTATATTGAATGTAGAGACTGATAAATATAAAAATTTTAATTAATATATATATTATTTGATGAACTTCGTTCAAAATCAGTTTCACGAATATAATAATTTATCATTGCATTCAAATGTTAATCAAAATTCAACACTATCCTCTTTACACCTGTATCCCTTCCCTTTTTAGTATTGTTGTTTTTTGTATGATTTGGGTTTTAATAATGACTGTATTACAATAATAGCTTTCACGTGTTATCAGTTAATAATGTTAATTGCAATTTGCAAGAAATAAATCGTTGCATGACTTTTCCCAAGGTCAACATTTATGCAAGTTATTCTCGTCGTAATAATACTTTAGAATTAACTTTATATACATATTGATATTAATATATGTATATTATTATAGTTTTTTAGATTCCGGCGTATTTTAATTGGCATTATATCTCAAATACATTAAGTTTTAATTTTTTAAATTGTTATCTATTTTTATAGATTTCAATTTTTTAATTAAAAAAAAAAATAATTGAACTGCATAATACCATAATATATTAAGGAAGTAATGCAAAAGCGGTCCCCTCCGGGTCGTCGGTTCAAAATTGAATACCATAATTTATACAATTTAATAATACTGTAATCACTGACAATCTTTATATTATATTTGTTTAACCTAAAAAATTTAGAATTTTAAATAATAAAATATACATATAGAAATAGAAAAATGACAGTGGTAGTTTAGTGTCTAATATTATTTGCCTTGAAATTAATTATATTTAAACATGCGATGCATAGAAATACTGATATTAAGAATATTTATATTTTTAAATTTGAAAAATTATAATTATTTTGTTATATAATGCATTTGACAAAATTGTATACATATAAATATATCAATAATTAATATAATATTATGAACTTATCAACTAAGTATTATTATATACTCGCATATATTAATGCACTAATTTTATGACTAGAGAAGACAATTTCAAAATTTAATATAAATTAAATAAATTTTATTCTTTCAAATACCTTTTTATCAATTTTTATTGAGCTAGATATATTCTATTAAATTAAATAAATAATATTTTACACAATTACGAGGTTATTTACCCAAATACTAATAAATAGTAGTACATAGATGAACGATAAGGACCCAATTTTTAATAATAATTAAGAACCAATCTATCTTATGATTCATTATTTAAATTAATAATGTGTTCGCCTTATATAAGTCAATAAATAATTAAAAAATATATATTTATACCTGTACATACCAACATATATAAATATATTATAACATATAAATTATTAGTTATTCTTGGATTAAGATTATAACATATATCTACCTTTATAATAATAATAATAATATATTAACTATTGAGTACTTAAAACATTTAAAAAATGTAATTAGTTATTATCACTTCAGTTGGTATCACAAGTAATAACTAACTTTAAATTTAATAATAAAATTAATAAAATATTAAAATGAAAATATCAATATAATTTATTGATTGGTATATAAAAATATTTCTAAAATACTTCTCATTAGATTACTATTGTGATAAATAGAAAAATTCAAAATACCTACATAATATATTATACGAGTAGTATTTTATAGTACAATAAAATGAATTATTAATACGCTCTTAACTTTTTTTCTTGACTACATAATTATATATGTATATTTTATTGAGTAGTAATAAACAACATGTATTTTTTATAATATATTGAACATTTTCCCCGACATTTCCCGAATTTTGTGTTAACATTTACGTATATAATAATTGGACATATTCATAATATTTTGAAGATGATAAATTACTTATATGTGAGACATATTGTAAATTTGTATTAATATAATGTTGTTTTATATATTTGCATATTCATGAAACTCAATATTTTCCAATTTGATAGTCAACTATAAGTGCTGTTATACTCGTAAAATGTATATTCTGTATTAAATAATAAAGTTATTTCTGAAGTTATATTGTATTTTAACTTTAAGTTTTTAAGGTCGAAATTTTTAAAAGTGCATCACTGTCAATTTCGTATAAAAACAACAATTCAACGAGAGCTTATTCGATAATGAGATATAAGATTTTCGTGTTCCTTTCATCGGAAATAAATAACAAAACAGACAACTTCATCTAGGTATATATATACGCTAAATATGGTATACATATATACAAATATTTATATGCACATAATCACTGTACGTAAATGTACATACTATTACTAACGAATATTATAATCAATTCTATCTCCCCACCGCGTTTAAAACACGATTATGTTTTGTATACAAAGCGAGAACGAATAAGTTAAAAGAGAGGGTAGCATAGGAGGTTTCAATTTTTTTATAATATTTTTTGGCAATCTAGGACGGACCTTGGGACCTTGGAAATATGAACGCGCAGTCGTACTCGTTTTGTCGGTGCGTGCTGATCGACAGCTGATTTCGTTAACTCTATTTTCTTTTTATTATATTTTTATAATTTTTACCGCCATTCTATTTAAACTACGAATGTTGTTTAAAGTATTTTATACTATTCTACAACGATGGGCAACAATTTGAAGATGGAAACCAAAATATATTCGAGGTCTATACTCTATATAAGTTATATAAAAGTATTTTTTAATGTTTTATTATAGTTTGACAGTTCATGATTTTAAGTGTGTACGCATTTAAATTTATCTTGTTCATAGTAAACATTGTAATAATTTAATTATTGTAATCGATGTTAAATTTAAAATTATTACTTCAGTGCATTACATTTTGTCTGAAATATTTTAAAGATTATTATTTACAAAAAATTTTATGAACCGATAGATTTTTTTTGATACATTGATACATAAATATATAAATACATAATATATTTTATTTTATTTTTATTTCTTTTGCGTTTCAAATTAATAATTATGTACAAATAATAGTAACCAATATAAATGGGAAACGACAAACTCAAAAATATTTAAAATTATCATCTTCAATATATTTTATTATACCTATTTAATGTTGGAAAACTTCCTGCCTCATTTGATGATTGTTTTTGCTGCAGTGATACGTATAATCTTTATTTTTTCTCAACCACAATATATTTTTTAATTATATATAAATGGTAATATTTTATGGATATGATTTAATGAAATAATTTGTTAGTTGACCTTCCAATTTTTGCAACCTTGCAAATTCAAATATTTCAACAATAGTTAATACATCAAATTCTCTTTCTACATATTATATATATAGGATAAATATATATATATATTATATAGAATATTTTCAAATTTTAAATGTACAATTAATGAGTGTAAAAGTTTAAAAATTTATGAATAGATGACCTTCGTGACGTGTCGAAACGCCTTTTTTATGTCATTACAAAAAATGATGACTCAATTCATTAATTTTATGTTAAATATTATCTGTTAATAACAAAATTAAGAAATGATGCTGTTTTCTTAATGTTCTCGGTTAGAAAAAATTGTTCTGAATTGCAATTTAAATTTATTCACAAATCGATTTACTAGAGATATTAATTATTCTTCTTTTAAATTATTATTAGGTTATGTATTTTAGATATTAAATCTGACTAATAATGACCATTATATAAAACAAATAAAAAAGTTTTAAATGGATTGATATTATTATATAAATATAAATAATCTTTCTTGAATGCGCGATAAGCATATAAATTGAAATGAAACAAGTATTTTGTCGTTTTAATATATATTATGTATTTGTGTTAAATATATTTTATTATTGAAGCATTATAAAAAAGTATAAATTACTATATAAACACAATGACAGCATTAGATGTTTTTTTATTTATATTTTTTTAGTTTATTCTAGTATTTGTATAAATAATATAATTAATTATTATGATACGTATAATTAATAATTATGTCTGCTGAAAATTATGTGTTTTATTCAAAAATATAAAATTTTATTTTCTTTGTTCAAATATTTCTATTTTTATTTGCACTAATTAAAATTGTAATAAAAAGTACATTTTATAGAGTTTGATTCTTAAAGATTTAGAACCATATTAATTATTAATAGTTATTACTTTTTATTAACCTTCACGTCATTTAATTTTTTATTAGCGTGTTGTATATTTTGTTTTGGTACGATCTCAATTATTATAATTATATAGAAATTGTTTTATGTAGATATATTTTCTATTTAATATGTATACCTAATTGATTATTTCTAAATAACTGTGAAGTTGTAAATAAATTATTTAAAAAAATTATAATTATAATTATAATTATAAAATATTGATTAAAATTTAACACAAATTATATATTATATGGATAAGTTTATTATATTAAGAGTGACAAATAATTTTGCTAAAATTATTTGGTATAATATATTATGTATAGATATATAATCATTAATTTTTTATAATTTTTATTAAAAATCGTAACAAAAGAATTTATATATTTTAATAAATTTTATTAAACTCGTTTGAACAATAACTAAATTTATACCTATTTGTATGTTTTAAAATACGAGTAGGTACTATTATATATTTTAATTAAAATTAATTTGATTAAAAAAATACAAAATAATTTAAAAATATAATCAATTGTAATATAATATTGCGAATATAAAATATTAGATTAAATTATAACATTTTTGGTTTTAATTTGTATAATATTGTACTGAGTTTAGGCACCAGGGTGGGTTGTAGCTATCGATCTCTTCCGCACCGCTTGTTTTAAATGTCAAAGATCGTCCAGGTCTCCTCCTCTTGCACATTGCTTTACCCGCAAGTTTCATGCCGTTTACGTCATAGCCCCTCTACCTCGTATGTTACTTCATTTCCCCTTCTATACTAATAAAAAAATACTTTCATCCCTTTATATACGTGAACAGGGTTAGAAATTGCGTAATATTGCGCCATCTATTGACTCACCTACATTCCATTTTGTGTTATATGGTAGATTATTATACATCTATAATTATTAATTGTATAATATGATTATAATAAAATTATTAAGTAAAGGAATCGATATTGATTTTAATCTCTATTATACAAATACCTAATTATTATTTATTCTTTTGATGAAATAATTTCTACAATAATTTTAATAATAATACATTTTAAATTTCCCTCAGTGGCTCAGTATTTATTATTTAATAATTATTATTCTAAATTTATATATTATTAATTTACCTATAATGTGTTGGTTTTTATAAAGGATAAAAAGGATATTTATTCTTACGTAATTTTTGTGGAACTTTATATGTGAATAGAATTCAAAATATTAAAATTTAAATACATTTTAATATTTTATATTATAACAACCAATAAAAATATTATTAAAAATACGTATATATAATACGATATATTATTCATATTCAATGGTATTATATTTATTTTAATTTAATTTAAAATATTGACCTAAATTATTAAAGTAATAAAAAAAAAAAACATTTTCAATCATTTTATAACTTCCATACCTTTCGTATAAAATTATATTTAATATTTATTATTTTACGATTTATATCTTTAAAGTAAAGTACTAATATTTAAAGTAATGATAGATTAAATTTTAACTATATTGTAAATCTATATCTATAGCTATATCATATAGTATATATAGATACTTCAGTAATTTTGAATAGAAACTTCTTTTTTTTTTTTTAATTAATTATTTATATTATTCAAATGCATTCATTTAATAATGTTAAAATACTCAATAAATAAAAAAATCTTAATGTTTAATTTATTGATAATATCAAATGGTTATAATATAATGATGATTAATGATAATGTTAACTTGTTGTAAAGTAGGTAATATTTTTATTATACTTAATAAATTTGAAAAGTATAAATCATTAATGTATTATTGTGGTAATGTGATATATTAATATATAAATAGGAATTATAAAAAAAATACTATTTTAAGTTTCAATTAGTTTTAGTTTTAATAATGAACGAAGCAATCTTTTAATTTAAATACTTAAACCTAACTATTTGAATTTAATAGCATATAATATTATTATACCTGTATTGTAAAATAATGTTTACATCATTAAATAATTTTACGAATTGTATATAGAATTCAACTTTTCTTGGAGTTTTTCATTGGGTATTATGTTCATATTGTAGTACATACATTAGTAACCTTCTTATTTGTTTAATTGTTTTGCCTTCGTTGCCACATTTTTAGATGATTGCCGGTGGTCATTCTTGTCATCGGTCGGTCTTACGTATTATTATTATTATTATTATTATTATTATTATTATTATTATTATTATTATTATTATTAT
>JAIUCT010000010.1:328083-357317 GCA_021307375.1 Tetraneura akinire
AACCGAGTAATATATTATAAAAATTTGTAACTATAGCGACTCGACAATACCAACAAACCATAAAGAACCTATAATATGTATCCAAGTGGACCCATTACCCTTGAAGAATGTACTCGTATATAGATTTTATTAAAAAAACATCACCAACTGGCAACTATATATATTATATAATTTATGAATTAGAACTTTTAGTTGGATGGGAGGGTGGAAATTTTTAAAATAATAATAATGATTTAATTCCAATATAATTGGACTCTTTCATCATTTTTGCTTTACACTTCGACAATAAAATTACATACAAATATAATACACATACGTATATATATATATACACACACTTATTATATAAATAAATAAAATTTAAATTTAAAATTACACGCACGCGCGCTAATTCAATCGCGTGGCGTATATTATATTTATGTTTAATCCGAGTTTGAGAGCGATTGGGGGGTCTAATATTACCCCGATGGGTAGCAAGGGGTTTGTTGGGCGGTGTTGGCGGTCTGACGTCAATGAATTTGAGCGCCGCCCACAGTATAGCTAAAGCGCGTACCTGCTCTCCGGATCGAAGTCTCATTCAGCAAGGCCACAAGTGTCAATGGGCATCGGTAGTCTTCCCGAGCAACTTTAAGTTTATATTAAATTACATTTTCATTTTCTAGTTCATCATAATATTATTCTTAATATTTTGATATTGTAGGTTTATTAATTATTATAATATACCTATACCGTTGTAATAGGATTTTGCAGTTTTCGACTATTTGTGTGTACGACAATATGACGATGACAGAATTTCATGGAAATATTATCAGGTAAATATTATGCGTATACATATAAATAATATTAATTCGAAAAAACGCTTGGATATATTTTATTTTATGTATGGTTATAATATGCCAGAGTCATTAGTCGTATTTATTACAAGTTATTACTATACATATACTTTTATTCACGGAGTCATGGAATTTACATAAGTCATCGTATGATTCCCAGTAATTTATAAAAAATAAAAAATAAATCATATTCAATTTCATTTATTTTTTATTTTTATTATGACTATAATTCCAATACCATATACGTATTTTGTATCTATCATTTATATATTATATATTATTAGCTACAATATGTCAAAGTATATAGCATATTATGTCGTAGACAAGTTATAGTTTTTACAACAAAATAATTTAATTTGGATTACGTCTATTATATTATATTATATTTTTTATTCGATCTATGCGTCAAATTATAATGCAACATGTTGTTATATTATAATATATATAATATATACACGTGTCAAGTGTACATATATATACACTGTACTATAACAATTAAGATAAGATATATATTATTTTCGCGTAAATTTATGTTCGTAGTTTCGTACAAGATTATAATACATATCTATAATATATCATATGATGATATTGTTATATAATAAAATGAAAACTTCTTTAAGACCTATATATGGTTACCTTTATTAACACGATGGTTATTTTTCCATATATAATACGGGTATATGATAGCCAAATTTGTATTATTTTTATTTTATTTACCTTACAACTTACGAGTTTATAATTTATTTTAACTTCAGGGACTTTAGTATTGTAATTGACAAAAAATAAATCATAAGTTTCATTACATGTTGCATATACGAAAATGTAAGGCAATATATATAATATTATTATCTAATAGGTATAATACTTTGTGTTACATTTTTTTTATTTAGTATCATTTGAAATGTATAATTTATCTCTACGAACTTTGAATCATAGTATAGTATAAAAACAATACAGACAATAAATATGTTTTATTTATTTTTTATATGTACGTCAATATAAACCTAATACTACCTAACTTAGTGACAATAACATATTTATTCGTTATAGTGTTTGAACAGTTATACATTAAAGCACTGATAACAATATTCTTTTTAATTACAATTAAAATCATGCGTGGTTTTTAATATTTATATATATACATTAAAATTTATAACAAAGAAAAAATAAATGATTTTTTTGTATATGAAAATTTTGTCTAATATTCTATTCATAATGTAATATGATCTCAAGCCCGTTATATTATGTTACGTGAGATAATATATATTTATTAAATATATCATTTTTGTATATGGGGTTTATGAAATGACCATTTGAAAAATTCTATCGATAAAATTTTTTTATATTTATGTATTTTATGAAATCATACGATATTACACAAAAATTTTAATTTTCAACAATTTATTACCGATTTAAAAGGTTCAAATATATTATATTACAATTGGTTAAAAAAATGGCAATAATAATAAGATACTAAATATATATTTAATTATACTGTATAATCATCTATATCTGTATGTATACAGTATACAGGTAATTGTATTTGCATACTTTTTGATTTGTGTATGACTTTTTCTATATAAGTGTTCTTTAAATCGCGGTCTTTTGGAAATCCATAATTTTATTTAAGTTCAATAATTAAGCAATTGTATTTTTGTATTTACGTATATATATTATTTATATATAATTATTAATAATTAATAAGAATAACTAATAGTAGTTCTATTTGTTAGAGAAATTATGTCCGAATATGTAGCAAATCCAACAAATCCAATCTTTTATCGTAATTACAAACGATTTATTTTACATTCAAACATTAAAATGCAAAATAAAAAGTAAATAGTAATAATTAGTATATATGCAAAAAAATGTGTGTATAGTGAACTATTGCGAGAGGTATGTTTATTATTATTAATTTATTTTAGTACCTAACACAACATATATACCAACTAAAATTGTAGTTGTTTGGTTGTAAAATGTAGTATTGTTTTATAATAATTTAAAGATAAATCTATAGACGTCTTAATCTTCTTTAATTTCTACAATGTAATTTACAATTATTTTAAAAAACGTTAATAAAATAATATTATTATTTTTACGTTATTATATTGAACATTTTTAATATTTTTATAAAACTTATCTAATATATTTATATTATTATATACTGACATTTTAGATGATCATTTAAATATTATTAATAATATATAATATATATATATATATATATATTAATTATAATTAATTAATATAATTAATTTAATTAATTATAAAAATTATTAATTAATTAATATAATTAATATATTATATATATATATATATATTATAATCATATCTATTTAATTATCTTTGTATATCAAAAAATTATTTTTATTCTTAATAATATATAAAATAAGTAATAATATATAATATTTATTTGTGCGTGCCTATGCGTGTGTGTGTAATACAATTACAGTTTATAGTGTTTGTACTGATTTATATATTGTAATATTAGTTCGATATTTATGTATAAAATTCTAAGTATTTATGTGACGAAAGCAGTAAATCGCACTATATTTTGTATTACATCTAAATAATAAATAAAACAATAATTAGTATAGTTGAAAATAATGATTTTTTATGAGTTTGTCGGCCATTTTGTTTTTTTTAAATTCTTCGACCGAATTAATTTACTTTAGACACATGCGCCACACCTGTGTATGCACAATGATATTTAGTCTATACATATTATATAGGTACTGTGTTGAGTGTATATGGAATTGTTGTATGCTTATATCTATAACATACCAGACAGCTGGTTGATGATATCGTGCTGAATTTTAATAATGTAATACAATAATTTAATAATAATAATAATAATAATAATAATAATAATAATAACAATAACAATAATTGCTTTTGAATTATAATATGAAATGTATTACATTCTAATGTATAACAAAACTCTAACTTTTGTATAACTTTTTATATTGTACAAACGAATTTCTGTTTGTTGGACATTTCCTGCGGTCTTTGTGGATATAATATTTCGAAAACAGCGAAATCGATTTATGGAATAATGTATAAGGTACTAGGCGGTATGAAAGGAAAAGTTTAATACTGTAATATACGAAAAGATTCAATATTTTGAAATATTGTTCGTTATATAGTGCGTTGAAAAATAATATAGGTACCTTACGTGATTGTTGACAGAAAGTCGAAATTCTAAACTATTGTCTACCTCTACTATTATAGCACTTTGCTAGTCATTTTATATATTTTATTTATTTATTATACATAAAAATAGCCATCATACTATGTATTTTTATACTCGTAATATATTTGATAACAAAATATTTTCTTTTAATAGATATAGTTCTTTGCAATATTTCTTTACAAATTACACATAAAACATGTTTAAATTGATAGATCCTTGAACTAAAATCGTTTAACATTTTTACGTATACGTATGTTATTTTAAACCACTGAGTATCTTTAAATTTTGTGTATTAAAGAACAATTTTTTTTTTTTTTTTTTTTTTGTATATATACTTGCATTCCATAATGTATACGCGGTTCTACAATAAATATTATAGTATTATAAAATTATGATGTTATCTATTATCTTGTGATATATAAAACTGTGTGCATGTAAAAATATAATTTTTGTACATCGCATTATTTAATGTATTATTTTTACGGCTAACCTATCTTAACATATAAATTATAATAACATTATTTATGCTCATTAAAATATTGTTAATGTGAAATATATTATATTATAAATAATAATTTATTGATCAATACAAATATTTGCTCTTACTCACCGCGATAACCTATTGTCGTTTTCTCTTTCGTTCCTAATAATTCCGTGCGTGTATACCATATACATATATAATGAATATTGATCCATTATAATAATATTTTGTGGATAACTGCAGGTGACCTTTGAAATATAACGAGTTAACTTAATTTTTAATTTTGTTTTTATATTTTTACGTTAATTTTTGAATGAATTCGTAAACAACAATATTTTCATAGGCAGTATACGTAGAATATAATAATTTTATTATTAATGATGTGTTTTTATGGTATTTTAGTGAGTCGTCTGCACTGCGAGAGCGAATCGTTCAAAATGGAATTAATTTTAGATATCAATTCGTGGATTTATCCGATGGACTTGGGTGAGTACTATAAATTTGTGTAAATAACGCTTAAATATCACTTAATGTTATATATATATATATATTAATTATTACAATACATTCAAATTTAAAATCATTACCACCTAGGTATAAATATTTCTAACTTTATATCTCCCTTTTTCTATTTGAAGAACTTAAAATATTAGAAAATAGTGATTATTTTTTTAAATTTCTAGATTTTAATGTAGGTATAGTCGAGTATAAATCAATATTGTGTTTATAAAAAATGAAAATTGTGAAATCCGTCAATTTATAACACCACATCCATAAAAAAAAAAATACATAAATACACAGGTTAGGAGATGTAACATCACATAGGTGAATCATTTTTTGCAATCCCCATCATTTTTGTTAAAATTAATTTTGATCCATATTTTCTAATGTCCGTTATACTAGGTAATTATTTTACGTTGTTAACGTTTGCGTTTTTATTTGCAATGCGAAAAGAATGTAAAAAAATTATCGCTACATATTGTAATGTATTTTATTACTATTGATAATAAATAGTAGAATATAATAATCTATTTTAATTTAGTGTGGTGTATAAACTATACCTGTACTCGTATGTGTTAAAAAATAATATTAGGTACACCTATAATATTAGATATACCTCCTATATTTTTATATTATTTCGGCAGCGAAATAATTAATGCCGTTCGTTTCGCGTTAACACAAGCATAATATTTCGCAAAAGATACAGCGGTTTATATTGAAATGAAAGCACGCAGTCGTTTACGCACGCGCTCCCAAAGAGCATAGGTTTTTGCCGAGGCGCCTATATTATAGAGTATTCCTACGCCCACCCGTCCGATCGTATATTTGGCAAAAACGTGCGGCGCGCGCGCCGTCCTACGAACAGAGGCCTCGGATGGGTTGACGGGAAAGTTTTCGACACGTACAAGTACGATATAATAACGATATTGTCCGCTCGCGCGGTTTTTCGAAAAAAGTCCGGCGTACATACGATATACTATTAACCGTTTTACGTTTGATAATATAAAATGTTATAAATACGATCAAGTTAGTACTTACGTTTTTACAGAATACCGAAGAAAAACGCGTGTAAGATTTATGAGATGTAATTAGGTATGTACTTAATAGTTTTTTATGGTAACGATTGTCATCTCTCGTCGTGCGCATCTACATAAAACGAACACAATAAAATAATACCTACCGAATACGCGGTAACTGGTAAGTTACAATGTTATGGCTTTATTACTCGTTTTATCGTCGTCGCCACCGTGTCATTTCGTCAACGCACTTAAGATAAATTAAAAAAAAAAAACAAAAAAATTATTATTTATATTTCGTACAATTCGCAAATAGTTAGTGTATAGTATTAACAAATATAATATTACGTATATCGCGTAGTATTATTATGCTGTTGTCTATTTTAGCAAAACTAAAGGTATGTATTATACGACTCACGTTGCAAATAATAAACATATTTTTATGGATAAATTACTAATTTATACTTAAATGTGGCCATCGTGCGTCAAGCCGTTATAATATATTATACACGGAATATAATTTACGTTTTTACTTTTTTTTTTTTTTTCGATAAACCAACTATTGATCTGCCGCCAACATTATAATATGTATATTTCGTGTTATTTCATGTTGATTATTCGCATTTTACTCGTTGTTTTTGTATTATTATCACCCCGCAATGTACGCACCATTGGTCACGACGTCTGAGGAATTCGTCGACCGTCGTCTATACCTGTGAATACTATAATCTCGATAATTATATTATATATTTATTATCGTAACAGGTTATTATATTTTTTTTTGATTTAGTTTTACACTTGTATATTATTACAAGTATTATATGATGTGTATAGTATTGTTGTAGTGGATGTTTTTAAATATATTTTAACCGTATATATCTATAATAATTATATTTATATTCAAAATAAATACGCACATCCATACACAGTCCGATAATCGTGACAGATGTTTGTATATAATATATAGTATAAACAATAATAAAATATGTGTATGAGCGAGCGTGTAAAAACGTATTTAAAATATTTATCGTCTAAGGAAGAACATGCCATTGCCAAAAATTCCACTCGACGATATCCGATTAAACTGAAAATATCGTCTCGATCTAATCCCATAGAAAGAATACCGTTATTTTAGTAATCTACGTCACCAATTTTCGTAAACGCAATGGTGAAAGTCTGGTATGTTCGACAGGAAATTTTCACTAATTTGTACCTATATTATTAAAATTAAAATCAAAATAATTTGTATTACTGTGTTATCTGTTTAATAAAGGTAGTTAATTGTTTAGACAAAAAGTAATAGAAATTTTCTTAGTACCTTTTTATATTTATATACATTTATGAAAGTGTGTTTTAAATATGTCTAACAAAATATATTTTTGTAAAAAAATATATTATTCTATTTTTTTTTTTTTTTTTTTTTTTATTAGTAGTATCATGACAGATGACAGTATGACGTCTATTAATGTTGTAATTTGAAGTGTTTGTACATATTATTATTTAGATTTATAAAAAATTTCTCGAAATAAAAAGTGAAGACCAAACGTAGGAAATACAATAACTTTATAATATGGTATTAAATTAAAATTTGTATTTAACTATTTTTCATTTATTTAATATTTGTAAATATTTAAAATAAAATATTTTTGATGTGTTTTGTACTTATAAGTTTCTATAAACCTTAAATATAATTATATTTATATGCATAAATAATAAAGAGGTCATTAGGGAATAATGATTTATAATTGTTAAACATAAATATTTCATATAATATTGTAAAACGATACGTGCACATATTATTATGTATGCATAATCTAAAATTATTTATGTTACGCGTAAAAAAAAACTGTTCTTCTGTATACTACGTTTCTGTTTTACTTGCACATCAATATATTATATAAATATAATATATTATTTTTATATTTATCGGTTATTTTCATTTATTTATTTATTTTTTTTTTTTTTTCTACGTAGTTGTATATAAACTGAGTGGGAAACCAAAAATAAAATTCTTAAGTATTCCGCATTTTCAGTCTAATTGTACAATTTGATAGGTTGCCAAAATCTAAACGTTTTGCAAATGTTTATACGATTTGATAAATCGAAAAAAATTTCACATTGTACGTATATTATAATGTAGGTACATATTATATTATCATTATAAAATAATTATCATAGTTACTGACTTTCTGTCATCGTGTCATATTTATTATTTATTATTATAATTTCGTATCTACAAAAAAGTGAACACAGATAATAAGGATCCAATAGTACTTCAGTTGCAACTTTGCATGAATATTATTATTATGCAATCTGATGTTGAATACAATGAGAACTAAGTTTTACATTTTTATATTATATTCAATAATTATTTTATGACATAACTAATTGTTTTTTAAACATACCTACCTATATTCGAATAAATATATAAATAATATTGTGTATGAAAAGCATCAAGAAAACGATTCGCGATTTTGATTTTTAATATTTTTGCATTGGGAAGGAAAATAATATTATCCAAGGTTACCATCAGCTGGTGGTGTACCTCCGCTGCACGACGACGATGGATCGATTTGCCTCCCTCCACTGGCGCGTTTATTTCCCCCCTTCTTTAAAGCACGACCATCCGGCGGCGGAATGACGCAACACCCGACGTAGTGTGTCAGGCCTCTGGCGCGCCGGTCTGACTGTTTTTACGCTTCCCCCTCATTACCCTCCCATCAAGGACCCCGCTACCACCGCCGACTATGGCACCACTAAAACCCACGTATATCCGTATAATCTCCGTACGGTTCCCACCGTTACCCACCACCCTGGTGCGCAGACCACTCTGCTTGCAGCACTTCACCGCTCGTCAATCGTACCGCGGCACTGGCGTCGGCGCCGCGTTTCCATCGCAATTCGTCGTCGTGGTCTCTTTTTTTGCCGACCGTCACCCTTTCCTCACATCCATACGACCGTTGCGACGTAGTTTTCAATGCCAAGGTTAGAGGCGCACGGGCAGCTCTCTCAGTGCCAAGGTTGTGCACACATACGCATATTATTATTATAGGGCGGACGTCGTCGCGAGAACCGACCACTCTACTCGCCAGCCGCTGCTGTCGCATGATCGATGAACGCGCTTGAATCTCCCACTGCCGTGGTCGGGGCCGGTCGTCAAATTACATTTATGCACTATAATATAGATGCTATTTAAAATAATAAAAATGTTATAATCCGAATAAATATGCACAAAAAGAAGCCAGCTAACATAGATATTTTATGTGATCATTTTATTTTTATAAAGATTTACACAAATCAAAATTTCATAATATCATGATTCAAAATAACGTTTTACTGCTGCAGAATGGACATTTTAGAATTTAGTCAATTAGTTGGTTGGTATATTTAGGTATGTTAATTATAAACCATGGTAATGGTTACGCCTGTGATCACTATAATACTGACCAGCGGTATATTATATAGTTAACCATATAGGAATTATATAGGCAATAATTATTATTGAAATTTAATTGAAAATATACTCAACACTTAAGTGTCCTGCGTCGTGTATTAGTACCGAATATCTATTATACTTTCATTATAAACAAGGGGAAAAAATCGTTATCTGTTATATTGAATAAAATTATTCGTCTTTTATTTTTGGCAATGGGTTTTGAATATTTTATTTTGCAATTTAGGTAAAATATATTTTAAAAAAAACATCTCATCATTCTAAGCATATTAAAATTATAATTTTAATGATCATTATTAGGTTTAAAATTGGTTCTGTTGAAATAATTATTTTATAAGACTAATGATTAATGGTTGACTATTTTTTTCTATTAATAAGAGTAATGTACTGATTACTATATACTCATAAGTTATCTACCTGTAATTATTATAAATATATGTAAAGTTATTAATAATTACATTAACAATTAAGTTTAAATTAAAAATTAAGAAACTGATAAATCAGACAAAATATAAAATTATGTTTATAATAATTCATATATAGTTGTATAATATATACAATATCAATACTATTTTACTATTTTATCATATATAATTATACAAACTGAATTATATATAAATTAAACCACTTTTAATTTGTCAAATAATAATCAGATGTATGTTATTATTTTTATTCCTACTTATTATTAGTTGTTAATAAAAAATTTAAAAAAAATTTAACTTACTAGTTAGTACCTCTTACCTAATAAATATAATATATGTTGAATATTTAATGTGTAGGTGTAGGTATTATGCAACATTACAGAATTTTGAATTAAAACATACAAATTATTTATTATACGTATATAGAATAAATGTTTTTATGAAGATTTAAAATCTGTAAAGAGTTAGTAAATTAAATATGTTTATACCGTTGTATTTTTCATAGATAAATTAAATATATCGAAATTCAACGTGACAATATGAGTAATAACTATATATAATAAATAAAAAACTATAATATTCAATACGATTTTCATTTCATGTGCAGAAAATTTTTTTTTTTTAATGGCGCAATTCTATATATGCCATCTTATCATAATTTTTTTATTTTCAGTTGACAGATCGATAAAATTAGTGGTTATTAGTTTATTACATATTTTATTATTATTATTGTAAAATGTTGAGAAATAATAATAAGAATCCATAATAATATAAATACTATAAATATCGATTTTATTAAAATTTCAACTTTAAACACCTATAAAATAAATTGAGACTAAGATTATTTTAATATTTATACGTATTAAATACGTTAACCAATATATGTAAATATGCTTTAATAAAATTTTCAAACCTTTTAAAACCCAAAATGGTCTATTTTATTAAATAAAAATGAGAATTTAGGAAATATTCAAAGTTCTATAATATTTAAAAAAATTAACGTAACACTTCAGAAATTTTATCATACGATAGTATATATATACGTATAGTATCTATGTGAACATCCCAAGAAAATTTCAAGTACCTTAGTTTAATATTGCTTGATTTATCGTAATATATTTAACTTTTCGTGAAAAATACCGTATTTTTGTCACTTTTCGGTTTGTCTTATTGCGTAGGGTCAATTTTGAAAAATTCGAAAAATGAATTAAATAAGATAGTCCAACTAGACAATATTCTCTATCAGAAACATATGGTATTCATGAAAATTGGAACACTATTTCGGGTTAAGTATCTACAATAGATTCTACATACATAAAAAAAGACACACTTTTGTAAAACCTTATACATTTTTCACTTCCTCAAAATCCAAAAATCATAATACGTATAAAATTGCATATGTATACAAAGATCATAACTAAAATATTAACTTTAATTAACTATTCATTTTATTATTAAATATGAAGATAAAATTGTATGATAATATAACATTAGGTACTACAGATATGAATTGATACATTTATGTAACATACATAATTATGTAGGTATAATGTAAACTAGAAATGTATGCAATTTTTATTATGGACCACTCGCTGAGACGTAATACATATTTTGCCCTGTGCCTCTTAAATATGAAATCCTATAGGATTATGAGTATACTCATTATGATTAATTTAAAATTTAAAATTAATAAATAATAATTCTATTAATAATACAATATATGTTTTTTCTGCTGTGTTAACTGTAAATGAAGTAAAATATACTTGACACGCAAATGAAATATTTAGGTACTATTGTTTTTTAGATTCTGAGCGAAGAGAAAAATGTATGGGTTTTACAATGATGTGTCTTTTTTTTTATTTATTTTATTTATGACTGAAAACACTTTTACTATACCGAAATAATACTCAAATTTTCACGAAAAGCGTATGCTTCCCGTTGGAAAGTGGATTTAGTTGGTACTTTATTTAGGTCATTTTCGAATTTATCAAAATTGACCCTAAGCGGTAGAAAAAATGACGAAAAAACGGCATTTTTCACGAAAACTGAAATTTCGTCGAATTCGATTTCAATTTTTCACGATAACTCGGGCAATTTTGAAGTTAGAGACGCAAATATAATGTTTGATAAAATTGGCAATTTTGGGAATTTAGGTCTGAAAATTTTACTGAAGTATACTTACATATTACTTAACATCATACCAAAATATTAGAAAAATTCCTAGTCTCAATTTTTTTTTTATAGTTGTTTAAAATTAATATTTTTAGTTCAATCGAAAAAATTATAAAAAAGAAATGTCAAAAAATGGCATTATCTAACTGAACTTCGCTCAGAATCGTTTTTTCGAATGCAAATGGTTTATTATTGCATTCAAATTCTAATTAAAATTAAGCACTATTATTTATCCTATACCTACCTATATCCCTGCGGCAGGATTATCAGCTCGTCCTTTTTTAAATATATGTTTATATTCATATTTTTAAATGAAATTCCTTATCAAGTTGATAGTTATTAATTATAAAAATTAATTTATGATTATATGGTATTTATATGTTATTAATTATTATATAGGTATCAACAGTATTATTTAGGATAATAAATATTATGAAAAAGTGAATATTATTATAATTAGGTATTACTGTATTTAATTAGCCATTTTAAATTAAACTAGTATTTGAATATTGAGTATTGCGTGTATATATTAAAATATGTTTAATTAGTTTTAGATGTTAATAATTAATAACTACATAATACAATTCACATTGCTCATATATACATATTAGATTATGTGGTATCGTTTTATTAATTTAATAAATTCTGTGTGTCAATTTTTTCAAACCAATAAACATAGCAAAATATTATAGGTAGATATTATGAAACACTCGAATTCCAAAAGTCGATTAAATTGTACAAACATGTTTACGTACCTGGGGTAGTACAATCTAACTTTCTATATACTTCTGTATTATAATTATATATAAATAAAATAAATACTTGATAATATTATATGTTTCAATATACACAACGAATTGATTACTTATTATTTATTAGTTATCGTGGAGGGAGATATCTGTGCATTTACCAAAATATATTTATTCTGCATGATATAACAATGAACATTACTAAGAACAAGCTAAAAATTATAAAAATATTATAGAATATGCGCTATATCCAATAGTTTAGGATATAGTGTGAAGTAAAACCTGTTTACTTTTTTTAAAAAAAATCTTGTATTATCTTTTTTTATCCCCTTGATTGATTTCTCTAATTTATTGTTATTAATTATATCATACAAAGATAAATATGTTATATTCATTATATTAAAGGTAATGAATGAATGTATCTATAGTTAATGACGTTTGTAATTGAATCTGAAAAATTTCGGAATATTAGTATGTTACTAATTAAATATTGTATGATATATTCAATATATTTTTAAAAACAATATCAAATGATTTTTTTTTTTTTATTTTAGGTGATAAATTCCGATTGGTGTTGGCTACAACATTACGTGAAGATGGACAACCGGACGCCGGCGATTGGAATCCCATTGAAATGGATCAGAATGGAAGTCGGGCAGACAGTTTTGAGTATGTGATGTACGGCAAGATTTATCGGATTGAAGGGGACGATAAAGTTAAAGAATCACACAAAAACAAACTGTAAGTAAAATATTTTATTTGTACGAATTAAATATAGTAAAATAGAGTTAGGAAGTAATTTCATATTTGGTCAGAATGTCAGATTAGGGTTTTACTATTTAAGATTTTTATGATTATTTAAAGTCAAAAACAAAAACAATTTATAATTAATCAATATCACTGGTCCCCTAAAATAAATTGTTTTATTTTTGCATTTTATGATCATAATATTATTGAGTATATTATACAAATTTACAGTATTCACAATACATACCTTTAATTATAGCATGGTTAATAATTATATTATAGTAATAAGAAATAACTTAATATTAAGTGTAATTTAAACAGCAGTAACCAATTAAAAATTAGCAATAATTAGTTAATTAGTAAGTGTTTGTTGCTTAGTTTGTACTGTTTGTAACTATAATATTGTGTTAGATTGTTAAGTATATTATCGAATTGTTTCATTGAGTGTTGTTCAAAGATTAAATATTATTTATATAATAAAATGTCTGTAGTTCATTGTTTATTCATCCGCGATACGTGTATTGCGATCTATACGTAGTAGTTGTATAGTTTTCGGAATATTAGCTACTAAACGAGAACAACAGATTGCGCTAATGGTACAACCGAATGGACACTTATAAACTTCTGTCTACATTATTGGCTGGTATTTCTGTTGTGCCGGACTGGGAACCTCGCTGTGTTAACTTGTCATGTTATTTCGATATTTATTCGATGAAATCAGAGTGAACACAGCTGGTGGTATCTCAGTCTCATTACAGAACAATTACTTCGAACGAGTTTGTTACTTTTGTTATGCATCCACAATTACGAAGAATGAAGATCTAGTATCTACTAAGTTTTAGATATAAAATATATTGTAATAGTCATCAATTATTAATGATAAAAATTATCTTTTACATTAAAATCTATTATTATTCATAATGTTATAAGTACATAATATATAAGAATATACTGAGTTACAGTGCATATTATTTTAAATTATTTTAATAATAATTATGTAATAAACTAGGTAATAAGAATACCTACCTATTGAAGTTCTACATAATATAATTTTATTTGTTTTATAATCTGTACAATTTTGTATAGTTATATAATATATAAAACAAATAACTTTTATAAACTTTATTTTATAAGTTTGATAAATTTTCATTGTTACTTTGTGTGTAAATATGTAAGTTCAAAGTTACCTAATTATTTTATTTTTGAAATGTGTAATTGGTTATCAGGGACACATTGTGTAATATATTTTTTTTTTTCATAATTACATTTTTAGTTTTTATTACTTACTATAATAATTAATGACTATTATTGAGAAAACAAATTGAAATTTCAATCAATTTATATTATTAAATACATTTTGTGAATTTCATACAATACAAATAAATTGTAGACTGCTTACTTTACTCACTTTGATAAATTATGAATTGTACTTTGCAATCATTTTTTTTTTTTTTTTTTTTTTTTTTTTTTAATTATAATTGGTAAATATTTGATCTAAAAATAATAGTGTAAAAAATATGTTTGAAACTATTTATGCTATTAATTATCTTGTATTAAAGTTATTTATGCTTTTATTTTAAATTAAATTAGATAGATGGACTGATGGACTAATTGGAATTTTAATCTATTATAAATGTTAATTTGCTGACTAAATATAATTAATGATATTAAAATTTAGGTTCATATTATTATTATACACATATAACAAATATAATTTAAATAAAAGAATATTAATAGTATTGTATAACATGTTTTACAATCATTATAGGTATAAACAAATAATATAAATATTTTTCTTCTTAAACTAAAATTGTAAATTTATTAAAAAAAAGAAAAAAAAAGAATAAATTTAATATTGTATATTGGTACTACTATCATGTGAAATATTATAGTTAATATTTCTATTTAAATCATAATATACTTAATGTCCTAATGATAAATTTATTTTTATAAAATTAACTAATTTTTATGTAATAAAATTATTAGGGAACTATTACTCTTATTCTAAATAATTGTACTCGATTATATGTAAATTTGTAATGTATTCCATATGTTAAATATTATTAATATTCATTATGAATTTTTATGCAATTGATTTATAAATTATTTTTGTTCTAATTTTTAAACATAGTAATTGGTAATTTGATACCTTAGTCTTATTACATTATACATACATTCGTATATTCGTTTTCATTCAATTTTTTTCCCCAATGTAATTGCTGATATTTAAATTAAATAGAGAAAATTTATATTCAAGGGTGTCATTGGAATGTAAAACTATATATTAAGAACAAAAAGATAGATCGTTTAAATTTATTATTGTGAACAATTTGCAATACAACTTAAAGAAAGCTTATATTAAAACAACAGTGATCGTCTAAATTTAAATCTGTCCCCATTGTTTCAACAAGGTGTAACAACATTTCTGTATGATCATTTCTATTATAATTTATTATTATAAATTATATTATTACAATTTAAAAGACTAAATTAAATTATATAGCAATATTTTGCCTTTAACATATTAATTTCATATAACATATACGAGTATATTAATAATTAATTATTAATAGTATATAATATAATATATTATATAATAGTGTATATATATATATATAATAATATATATACAAATAAAATGATAAATAATAATATATTTTTCATTTATTCTTTTGAGGTGTTGGTATAGTATGAACTTTGAAGGTCTTTTGATTGGTTATTTATTATGTGCAAATGTTATTAAATATGATCAGTCAAGGTTGGTGTATCGATCATCTAGTGGAATTTTCTACTTGAATTAATAACTACATAATGTGCCATAACACGTATTAAATATAATTTATAGTAAATAATAAACACTGCAAATATTGTAGAATATGAAATATGAATACATAATCAACAATTTTACAATTAATTATATCTTATTTTATTTTATTTTAATTTAGTTTAGTTTAGTTTAAATTACATTTGGATTAATATCTTATTATCTTAATAGAAATTATTTAACTAAAACTCATTTTTTTAACATTCTAATAGACAACACCTTAAATGTACAAAAAAAAAAAAAAAAAAAGAAAAAATGAAAAAAAAAAATTATTTTCTCATTAACCATAGAATTATAATGGAGGGCGTTATGAGTAGGCAATTCAGAGGCTTTAGTGTATAGCGTAGAAAAAAATAATGATGTGGGATTCATAACCGGAAATTTTTTTATATTGTATTTTCTCGTTCTGTCGACCAAGTAAAATAATATTTCGCGTTGGTGTGTTCACCTCCGTCCTGAAATATGTTGGTTTATCATCACACACAACCTTAGCGAATTAATATAGATATAGATTTCGCAAGTTGTAAGTTTTAATTATAATATAATCGAAGCCTCACAGAGGTCACAATTATTACGTTACCTACAAATAAACGCACGCACACTACTCAAATATTTATACGCTTATAATAATATTCAATTTCTGATATTATTTTACACATATTAGGCTCTATGGATCTTAAAAATAAATTAATAGTGGTGTTTTATGTTATTAATTAAAGTAATAATATACGTATGCGATCAACACAAAATAATTTTGCAATTCGTGACAATAATGATATAATAACTAGCAAATTTAATCCGCATACGAATAATAATAAAAACCAGAAAAAAAATTAATTAAAAAGAAAGGGCGAGGGAGAGAGAATGGATGGTTATAACTTTATAAGGGCCAAAAATCATAGGATGGCACGAAACCCCACGTCTGAACTAGGTCAGTGGTGCATTGCGGCACGTACTTAATATTATATTTTCTCTTAAATCCCTTCTATTCTGTACTCTAACACCAAGCTTGTATATTTATTTATATATATATATATATTTTTTTTATGTATATATATATAATATGTAAGTATACACTTTGTACATACATTTTATACCCTTTCTCTATCACAACAAACATATTTCTTTTTCCTTATAATTTTTTTCCGTGTACTCCATACATAAATACACTGCAGTTTATTTAGTTTTTTAGAAAAGCTATTGTGAACAAAAAATTAAATAAAAGATAGGTATAAATCTATTAGAGTAGGTCAATCTTGTATATGTACGCGCTACATACTTAATCCTCTTTGCCAAATGGGCCACGTCCATTTTGATTAGGATGGTTTATTGATAGCATAGGCGCGCGAATATATACGAGTTGGTTGCCAAAGTTTATTGTTGCAAATATTATAATACCTAATTTAAACGAACCATAAATTTTGTTCGATCGTTTATATAATGTATTATATTTATGCATAGCCAATTTTTAGGGTTTTAATTGAAGAGCTGAATCTTTCAAATGAGATTAATACGTATAGTGTAATATAAAAGTATTATTAATTATAAATAGGTACTAATATTGTAGGTAGTAATAATACATATGTAAATATGTAAGTAAATACCTACCAATAATATAAATAATATAAATAAATGCTAAATAGCATAATATATTATAAAATCCAAATAAATAATATATTCTTTTATAAAAATCATAATTATATTCTTCCGCCTGATTATATGCATATGTAATAAGCTAATTTACTGTATAATTATTATAAGTCTATGAATGGGGGTACTTTATGCTTGCATAATTATTTAAAAATTATTTTATCTTTTAAAAATATTTAAAAAATTATGTTTATAATTTAAAAATATTTTATACCTACTATAATTATAATTTGTTAGTTCTCTTATTTGTATTTGAAAATAGATAATAATATTATATATTCTTGAACTTTGATTTCGGTTCATCCTATTTACGAGTACATTATTTTATATTATTATAATCTTCGTCAACAGCCAACGGGAATATTAATTAGAAAAGAACACACATGTATTAATTAATTTAATATAATGAATATTATATAATATGATAATATTTCGATTTTCGTAACCCTGCAGTGATAATAATTGATAATCATTATAATATATTATATTTTAATAGTGGATCATACATTTTTTAGTTTTAAAAACAATTTATATGATATTTATTATTATTAGAATAAATTTTTACCTACATATTGTATATTTGTATACTTATAATATTCATAATATATACTTGTAATTCATTTTCGTACACGTTATTCGCGTGATTTATTTTATCGATCGGTCGAATTTTAAAAACAAATATTTGAAAAATATTTTTGTAATGAAAAACTTTCGAATACCTAACAAAAAATAAAACTTTTCGAGTCTCGCCAAATCTATATATATATATATATTGCTTTGTAACGAGAACTTGGGTAGGTAAATTATTATTTGAATTAATATTTCTAATCGTTTATAACCTTATTATACAGTTAACCTAACGTTTAATTTCTTGCTTGATCTATACATATAAGATAATACTAAAACTAAAGATAATCGTTTTGTATGACGTATTAAAACAATAAAATAAATTACAATTGGCCAATATATACAAACTAAATATTTTCGAAAAATATGAAAAACGCACAGAGAATTTAAAAATTAGATAGTCGCACGGGTGAAAAATCTAAATGTCGCCGACTCGCTGTATATATATATGATGCGCTGCAGTATATAGTGTCGAAGTATAGAGAATTAATGCGTTCCGACTTTCAGAGCTTAGAGCCAAAATAAACAATAGGCTTTGGCTTATACGCCAATCTAGTTCGCCCATATACTTATGTATAATATTATATATATATAAATGATATAGTGGTATGTGTGGTATATTATTCGCGGTATGGCGTGTCTTAAAGATTAGGTCTCCCGCTTTTATATATATAAATGTAGGGCTGTTGTCGCGATTATGTAAAGGACGCGCGCGTAATGCTGCCCGCTTTACACGGTGCATCGTCGCCGTTGTACACACACGCGTCGGGCGCGCAATAATTGTGCAACGTCGTCGTCGCGGCGCGGTGGCCTCTATGCGCTGCGCTGCCACTGTTCGTTCTGCTTTGGCCGACTGGCGCCCACCATCGCCACCACTACCGACACACTGCCACAAACCGCTGCTGTTGTAGAGTCGTACCATGTCGTTCATTCGGTCGTTCGCGCTACACAACGACCGATCACGCGCCCGTCCACCCGTCGTCTGCCCGCCACCGCCGTCATTGCGATTGCGACTCGAACCGCTGCCAGTCGCGGTGATGTTGTTTGCGTGGCGTGTCTGACGTATTGTTTTTCGTGTTTACGCGCGCGTGTTTCGTCCGTCAGTCCCGTTCGGTTCGTATTTAGTTCCCGTTTATTATTTTCTTTTGCCAATTTTCTATAGTCACTATCGCACGACGACGATGATGACGACGACGACGACGACGACTTGACGAACGCTGCAAAATCTCTTCGCTGTTTGATTGTTGTTGTCTCATGAAGGCGCTCGAAGACCGTACCAGAAGTGTTTTTGACATGGACATAGTTCTTTTCTGTTCCGAAATCATGTAAATGCACTATCTGGTACGACACTTCGGCGCCTTATATATCTCTATATACACATATACGTATACATCTGACCATCCGTCGCCGCAGCTTTTTCGACTACTTAATAATAATAATATGTTACCTATTTTATATAGAATAATAATATATTATATATTCATTAGTAATTACAAAATTACGTTTAAGTACCTATACATACCTATACTAATCAGCACAATAACTTACAAGTCACATCCGTGTTATTGTTATTGATATTATAATATTCGCATATTATCGGAAATTATTGTATATTATATTATTAATTTTCTCTTTATTATTTTAACATTGGTTAATTATTAGATATTGTTTGTTGTTTTCTATTCCATCTCGACATGTTTTTTTGTTGAAATTGTTCATTTTAAAATTGGGAGTACGAAACGTTTTGCTATATAGCCGTGAATTAGCAATTTGTTGCCTGCAGTATTGTTAAGATTGTATTTGATTATGATTTATGACATTTGAAAATACAAATTGTAACGATGCACTTAATACATAGATGACAAACGCCATTATATACCTACTATTTTGCTAACCACCGTTTTAGACGATTCTAACACCACAATCGAACGACATGTATCTATATAATAATAATAATTATTGTTTTTACTCTATACATGATATTATGATGTGTACCTATTATGAAAGTATGTAATACCTACGCGTAAACATTATCGTTGTAACGCGTCGGTGACCGTTTGCAATTGCTCGGAATTTGGACGATATTTTTAAAAGAGCTTTTTTTAAATTTTTTTTTGCGAGTTGCTCAAACTGGGTCGGGTTTATTTTTAATCTACACAATATAATAATAATAATATACCACGTGTATGTTTATATCATAATATAATATCCATTAAAAACACATATAATACCTATGTTAATATTATAATAATTCGCATATAATATAAATGTTATTGGTGTTAAAGTTACAGCCAAATCGCCACGCAGTTTGCGTTTCTTTTATTTCCCCCGTTCGGTACGCACGCACATCATTATTATAATAATAGTAATAATAATTATTGCGTTAATTGTAAGAGTCCTCGCACAAAGTTATCTATTCGTAAAATTGAACGACGTTCATCTTCCCCACTTTGACGAGTTAGGACGATACTATATAATAATATTACAATTTATAATTAATAAATATATAAATATCATAATATTAATTTACGTTAATAATAGAAACACAAATTTCATTTCGATACATAATACATGTAGTAAATTTTAATAATAATTTAAAATTTTTAATTATTATATTTACGATTTTATCGCGACGCGCCGCACAATCGTTTTTTCGTGGTGGTTTTCTATGACCGCTGGCATACGCGAAATTACACTATTTAATAATAATAATAATAATAATAATAATAATATAAATTAATCGGTTCCAAGAGTTCAATTATAAGTATATTATAATTTATTATTATTATATGCGTATACGCAGTCAATCATTTGGACGAACATATTTGACGTTGGAAGTTATAATGAGCTCATTACGTTGTGAATGTGTCCGTGTCTAGATATAGTCTTAAAAATAATTATTATATTATAATTAGGTATATATACGCGACGATACTTATTCGACACTTGAAATCTGAATAATATTATGTATATACATTTTTTCGTTAAACAACAAATTGTATATTTTTTTGTCTAATATGTAATGTATAAGATCAAAATTGTTATTTTATTATAAGTATTGTGTTATTTATTATTATTACTGTAATTTTGAATAATTTTAATTAAAACGTGTAATAAAAAATTAGTATGCGTAATTAATATTTATATATAATGTAATATATTTTGATGTATGAAAATTAATATTTATAAATATTATTTATGTAACTTTATAAGTATAAGTATACTCATTTCATAAGTAATTTAGTTTTTATTATAATAAAATAAATAATAATTATATAAAACGTGATTTCAATTAAAAATGAAATAATTTATTCATGTTTACGTGCATACACATATATGACGTTTAGAGATATTTTTAATCGATGAGAAAGTCATTAATTACCTAGTTATATTAAATTTGACTGGATTTTCGTGTTTTTATTTAGTTTTTTATTCAATTCTTTTTACGTATGTATTTATATTATACCCATGCACATAGGCGCCAAGTACACGGGGGCTGAAGGGCCAAAGCCCCCCATGAAATTATTAGCCCAGTCCCTATTAATTTATTGAAAAGAAATATAATATTTTAAATGATTTATGAACATTAAATTATTGTATTTATGATAAAATCATAGAAGAATTTTGAATTTTGTTATTATATTATTAATTTTATGATAATTTAAAGTATTTTAAAGTTTTTAATTCATTTAGATAAAATTGAGAGGTGTGAAATTTCAAAAGTTATCGATCGATACTATAATAAATCAGTAGGTTCAGCCCCCATGAAATTTTCAAAACCTGGCGCCTAATATGTCCATGCACCGTAATGGTAATTTAAACTATTACCGTTTTTCAATCAAGAAGTGATTGAGGTTCCTTAATACGATGTAATTATTTAAAAAAATAATACATATATATAATATATTATATATATTTGGTCATATTATTGGTCATATTATATAGGTGTATAATGTATATTACGATTTCGTATATTCGTTGAGGACAGTTAATATATAGGAGGATCCTATTATGTTGGTAATTGTTTTTGGAATTCGATTCAATTATTTATTATGGAATTATACAACTATGGGCTGAGTATAGTAATGGTTGACAGGTCATCGTTACACTATTTTGATGTGTGTGTGTGTAATACAAAAATGAAACGACTATAATACTGTTAAATAGCGACCTACTATAATTTGTATATATGTGTGTATGTGTTTTAATAATGAACAATTTATTACAATTTAACAACGTACAAACGTATATAATATTTTATATAGCTACTATTATATATAGTATATACGTACGTATAGTTAGATGTTATAGACTAAAGAGGTCGACCTCTGGTTTAATAATAATTATATGACTATTGGTAACACTATATAGATGCAAAAATGACCGTTATATACATATTACTATTTACTATACGAGTACCTATACTGGTGCAAAGTCACCTATAGGTATGTCCTATAAACGCTACACAACAATAGTGTCGATAAAAATTCCACCAACACGAAAGGTCATCCTCAATGATCGTATATATAATAATTTAATATATAAATAATTTTTAACCCTGTTATTTTATGTAGGTACCTAATAATAATAATACCATCAGTAGTACAAGTTCACTTCATATTTCATATTTTCATTAATAATAATAATAAATATATCACCATAGGGTCAACCCCACAACATGCATGCTGCGTAAGATATCGCAGTATAATATTTTGACACGAACTATATACGATTATTATGCAAGACTAATTATTTGTTATATTATATGTTTATAAAAGCATAGATTTTTCTTTTATCTTTTGGATTAATAAAAATTCGAAACTAATGGGGTTTTCACGCATCATTCTGTTTAATATTTATTATCATATATATTGATAACACATTACGTTATTTATAAAACGAATAATATATATAATATTATACATATTAATATATTCGTCTCCTCTGAAACGACACGATATAGTTATTACAATTATACATTTTATAGCGTGTAAACGTATTATAATATATAATATATACGTATACTATGACCTAATAAGTAATATTAATGTATACGGTTTACGTGATTATTCATTTAAACCACGTACAGGAATATACAGTATTATAAATAACGCGAAATCGGCGAATCTCTGTACAAAGATATACATAATATTATTTGTACGTTCGTACCTGTATAATACATACGTAAAGACGTCGAAATGCGTTTATATGTATATAAAACGGTAGTTATATGCGCATTTAAGACTGGCACGATTTATATATACCTAATATAATAATATTATTGCAATATTCGCCAGCGATGAGAAGTTAGTCTTCAAATATGATGTTATATAATTTCTAAGTAAAAGCACACACGAATAGCGTGAATGCACGCGACGTCGTTTCAGACTTTCAGGTCTTTGGTAAATGTAAACACACATACATACACACAGAACATCGCAAAAAAAAAAAAAAGATCATTGTTAAGATTGACGTGAAATACACACACACACACACATTAAATATACCTACACGATACACCTTGCACCCGCGCATACGTGGTTTTTTTTACGTTCATAAAATATTAAACTCGCATTGTATACGCGGCGGGGCGACGCGTATAATAATAAAATTATATCGAATATAGCCGAGAGACGATCGATTCGAATCGTACGTCATCGTCTCGAGTGAACTACTTACTGTTTAATATATTTCGTATACGTATATATAACACAACGTTATAACTGTATAATATATAGGTAGTACGTAAAGTCTATAATTTGTGTGTGTGTGTATACGTATTATATAAACCGTCGTCGTTCGTGTTTTACCCTCTTATCGCGGTTTCGTGCGCGTAAATTACAAATTTGAGATTTTTTTTAAGTTTTTCTCTAATATAAACACGCATATATAATTTACAGTGAATTTCTCATATTTTAAATTTTGACCTCTCGTATAAAAATTCATCAAACAAATAACTACACGCCGGTATAGTTAATATTACAGTTATTATTATATAGCAGGTATATATAACAGTATATATTATAATACGCCACAGTGCGTGCCTCTGAGGCCTACGAAAACGGTATAATAGGTATAATAAAATATACTCGTATTATAATATTTACACATAAAATTATTTTTTCTTTAATTTACCCAAAAACGTATATAATAATATATGTAATATGCCCAAGTATAAAGATAATATATAACCGCGGTATAATACTTAATAAAATACCTTATACTTTAGTTAAGTTTTTGGGTACTTACGTATTATATTATAAATGCATATACAAAAATACTGCTGACGTGAATTTATTACTCGATCGCGGTTTATACGATGGCCGTTATATCACATTCTAAAAATACCGTATAAGATATTATATATATTTTAATCTGATCCTGATGGCTGTGTGGCGTTATTTTTGCGATATTCGTGTCGTGTATATAATATTATTTATATATACAATAATAATTATTATAATAATGATATTCCAAATTTCCTAAGACCTAAACCAATAGACTTTTGAAAGGGTGTCGAGTGGTAACCGGCAAGAAACTGTAGTCTTGCGATGACAATAATAACAAAAACAATTATTATTCATCATTATATAATGGCCTTGCGAATTGGATTAAAACTAGTCAAATCTAATTTCTGACGACTTTGGGAAACATATACATAGGTACGACACTAAATGTAAAAATCCAATAATTTTATAAAAAATTTCCGTTTTTATTTTTTCCCTGTAAATAAATTATTATCGTTTTAAGAATTAGACAGCTCAAATATTCCAAAAAATTATTTTTTTCTTACAAGGTCCAAATCATTACAGAAATACTACAGGGATTATACTCGGATTAAAATGTTGATGTTTTACTCGTCTTTACTCCTTAATTCCTTATATATAGTTATATACATTATATTATGAAACGGAAATATAAATCAATACTACCATATATGATAAATCGTGGGCCGTGGTAAAGAATACGAAATTTAATATTATATCGTGTCGCGATGCGGATACTTTATACATAATAAAATTATTATATTGATCCAAGTAATATATACGTACGCGCGATCGGCGTGGGCGTAGGTGCTATTTTATTATTATTATTATTATTATTATTATTATTATTATTATTATTATTATTATTATTATTATTATTATTATTATTATTATTATTATTATTATTATTATATCTTTATAATACTTTTTAATCGGACTAGCAATAATGTACTAATATTATATAATATAGAATGTAATTTTATTAATTATAATAATAATATATTCATTTTGAATATAGGAAATATAAATTGTATTAATTGATAGATAGAAGGGACGGGTAAATTTACCATCGAGACTTATACGTTACGTACACGCATACAAATAAAATAATTAAGACATTATTAAATATAATATATAATATATAGGCGTGCGCACGGAAACCTATTGCTGGGTATATATTATGCTTCAGCAACACCTGCAAGATGCAATTGTTTTATAGTTTTACCGTCAGATTTTAATTTATTATTGTTGTTATTTCATTTAATATTATTTATGACCTCTTCTTTCCTCCCAGTCATTATAAAATTTACATCAGCAATATACCTGCATAATGAAATCCTGTGCACACTTATGATATGAGTAATATATTATAATTTATTTATACTATATTTGACGCACTTGTTTTCGCATCATAAATAATTACTAATTAGTGAATAGTGATGTTATTATGTTATTATATAGATGTAAGAATGTATATTATATTATATTACTATTATAGAGTATTATGTTCGATTGATATTATTATAATATAGTCAATATAGAATTATTTAAAACGTTTATAATTTTACTAGTATTCGTATCTATAATATTATAATTTATAACATGTATATTGTATAATTAATTTTTGTCCTGCAGTATAATTCACATCGTCTTATTGTCATTGTATTTGTTAACTGTTATTTACAATATATTATAAAAATATAAACAAATAATACATTACCCCTGCGGATTTGCAGATTAAACGCTGAAATGTTCACAATTTATAAACATAAAATTAAGGGTGTTTAATTTACACAAATTCAACTACGCAACAATGACAATCTACCGGTAACTGCTGTGCAAATATCCGAGTTCGTTTTCACATATCCAAAACTTATAGTTCACAATCATGGTCGAAAGAAGTTTTCTCAGTTCAAACATCACTACATCAGTACCGACAAATGACAATACGAAGTTTGGATATGTCGTTGGAACACATATTGCCGCAAAAATACGCCGTTAAAAAATAAAGGACGCCTATACAGAAAAAAAAACACGACACCGCCCGCATATGTTTGCGTCGTTGCCACACGCCTGTTATTCTAATCATGAATATTATTTAATTATATAAGAAATCATCCTTGACAATCGTATAATAATAATTATTATACTTGCGACTTGCCGGATTTTTGCCCAGTGGCAGTGTGATTAGCTGGTTGTGTACACATATTATATAATACTCACGGCCACTAAGCACATTCCACTGAGCGTTCGGTAGTGACAACGACGAAGAAACGAACTTTTATATTCATTTATTTTATTGTAGAAAATGTAGGATAAAAAATATTATTTTTTTCATAATTCAATATTATTATTATTATTATTATTATTATTATTATTATTATTATTAATTATGAATAATTAATATCTGTATGTAATACCTTTACGGTTGTCGTATGTAATACGCATGCTTAACCATGTATATAGTATATATTATACAGAATGATCAGGATTTCGTGTTACAAGAATTACGGAAATAACATTTAAGTAATACGTTACCATCATTTTTGTAACACGAATTGCTATCATCCTGTATATATTATTTATAATATTATTACTATTTTTAAAAGTTGGCTCGTGTGTGTGTATATATATATATTATACAGTGTTAATAGTTATTATACCGAGGCCCATCATACTCATTATCATATATACGAGTACATTTTTTCTCTATTGTGTAATTATATTAATAATTACAATACGCATATGTGTCAGTGTTGTATACTACTATATTTAATTTATACGATGTACGTGTGCATTTTACTACATTTCTGTAGAAATACACGTGAAAATTACGATTTATTTATTGTAATAGTTTATAATGGATATGCCACCTATACTTATTTTGAAAAATAACTGTACAATATGGTTACAATACGCGTTTATAAGTCATTAGTATGTTATATTAATTAAATATTATATTATATGTGTCAAAGTACGTTTATGACCCTAAACAAATTTTTTAATGTATACATAAAAATTGTATATAGTTTTAAAAACTAATTATTTCAAAATTACATTGATTATAATAATTGGGGAAAAAAATTTTTTTTGAAATTTCCTAATCGGCATTTGGCGGAGAAAAGCGATTTGTGGTGAACAGGGAGATGTTTACATATACAAAGCATATTATATAGGCGTGCGCACGGGGGCAGCAGATGCAGCAAATGCTGCCCCTGAATATCTTTTTTTGGACTGCTAATTATTAAATTTCATCATTGATAAATTAAATTTCTATACCTAAATTACATTAGATTTGTAAAAAATTCGTTTTAAACAATGAAATATTTTTTAAACAACACACGATTAAATATAATTGTGATACTTAAAATTAACTATAAAATAAATGAAATTATATGGGCTGGATTTCTTCAAAAATTGGGCCGAATTTATTTTCTGCTGCCTCTGAATTTGAAATCTGCAGCGCACGCCTATGATACAAAGAGTTTCCAGACATTTTTATACCTTTTCCTTCTAAATAATTTCGTACACGTTGAAAATTGACGAGTAGGGCAATGTATTATAATATATATATTATATATTATGCTCGTGCGTGTTAAAATCGAGGCTAGACTCCTCCTATACATATTGTAACACAACGACATAACAATAAAACGTTTTATCGAAATATATATAGGTATTATTATTATTAATTATAATATATTATTATATTGGAACAAGGACTGTTACGAATTTGTTATTAAATATTATATTTATTAGGTATATTAACGTATTACGCATTTACTTATTCGCGATTGTAAACGTCATGTATTATAACGTGCACTATATATATATACGATGGAAAAATTATAAAATTGAGATAAGATATATAATATAATATAAAGTATTGCAGTACGATATTATTGTTTTTGCACGTGTAAATGTATGATGTTGAACCGAACATAATTAAAAAATGAAAAAATATGCTATATTTTCTTCACGGTCGATCGAGGTGGCACTTCAAACGCATCAAATACTATAAAACTATAATTATACTCGTATGTTACATTATTGGTATTAAACTATTAATTTATTTACTATCGGAACTTTTTTCGTTCGATTGGATATAACTATAGAAAAAAAAACCGACACTATCGTAAATTATATATTACGCTATCAATTTTGTTGTTTCTGTCGTATGATTTGTGCGAAAAGTTATCTTTCCGAATATCTTTGATTAATCATCAATAAACACGTTACAATAATACGCTCGTATTATTATTATTATTATTATTATTATTATTATTATTATTATTATTA
>JAIUCT010000010.1:357327-486772 GCA_021307375.1 Tetraneura akinire
TATTATTATTATTATTATTATTATTATTATTATTATTATTATTATTATTTTTATTATTATTATTTTTATTATTATTTTATTAGCCTTTGACTGACAAATATACGAGATATTTATATTATATTATTCTCTTGTATGATACGTTTATACAATATATGAATATTTCACTGTCGTGCAACGTAAATTCGTAATATTATTATATTGTGTAATAGTCGTTTAGTCGAACCGTATACTTATACTTTATGAGCGGCGTATCGTTTTGTATAATATAATAATAATTGACAAATCGTTGTCTGTTCGATAAAAAGTTCGCTGCTACCATAATACGATTTCCGCACACGCGCCGACATAGTCAAAGCGCCGCCTTCGAGAACTCGAGGGTTTTGTTTTTGCTTTTATATACAATTAAGTCGCAGGTAAAACGTGCGTGCGGGTATTGTGTGTGCATTTATTCAATATTATACTCGTATATTATATGGGGGTACATCGACATCGCACCGAGTGAATCTCCCTACAATATAAGACGAAACTATTTATATTTTATTTCAATTTTAAACGCGCGGACGACAATCGACAGTCAATCCGGGAATGAAAAATCATATCCCTATATATAGATTTTAAATATATATAATATATATATATAATAATAATTAGGGCTAACATAAATAATTTAAGTGCGAAAAATTCGGATAAAACGTAATTTATAAAAAAAATTATATTAAGCGCATAAAACAATAAGTTTAGTTTCGAACTTGTGATTTCTGCTATTAGGTATTATGAAACGTGTATTGCCAGTGGTAATATTGTTATCGACTATAGGTAGGTGTATTGATGTTTATGACTTTGACTATCTATTATCAGAATTTGATACATATTATGGCAATTAACTATTATAAGGTAATAACAAGTACCTATACCTATAATAATACTTTTGTCTAAATAAAATATAATTTTTATGTAATCTATATAGTTTGTATTTATATGTATACGTCATTCAATATTACACACAAACTATTTACATTTAAACAAAATTATTTTCATTTATGATACTATGATTAGTGAAATTAGGGAGCGGCTAAACAAATATTCGCCTAGGGTATCAAGATACCTATTGGGTCGGCCCTGATAATAATATTACACCGAACTTTTATTTGCAGTCTGCGGTTGATAATATTTACAGTTTCCCCCCGTCAAAACACACGCACGTCGTAAATCGTAATGTCTATGAGGATAAATAATATAATATTACGTTCTGTATATTAAAATATTACAAAATCGGTTCCAAACCAAAGCGAAAACTTAAAAAACTCGAATATCCGGACTCGCCAGTCGTCTATCGGGTCAACCGCCATCATTCTTCAGAACCGCTGGATTTCTAAACGTCGTTTGCGTTTTTACGCTTCGTAATAATATTACATACATTATACATGTTAAATACTAATATATCGTGTATAATATTTTATCCGTTGTTGACCGTTAAATTGTTACAGTCTGAAAAAAAAAATCGTAATAATAATAATAATATTGTTAATGACGAAAAAAGATACGAGCGTTTATGACGATGATTATTATATTAATTATATTCTAATTAAATCGTCGTAATAATATTAAACTATGATGTATAGACTATATATGGCTAATATTGTATACATGTTTAAAATTTATATTTTGTTTACAGTGCCGCCTACGTATCGTTCGGAGGATTACTGATGAGACTGTTGGGCGATCCGAACAATTTACACGGATTCGAAGTGGACCAGTGTGTGTACCTGCTCATGAAAAAATTGGCTTTTTAACGCGTTTTTTATGATTCGTCGACCGCACAACGTTGTAATATATTCCGCGTGAAATGTCGTAATACGCGACTTTCCATATGCGTTTTTTTTTTTTTTTTTTTGTGCCGATTGTAAGAATAAAGAAAAAAAATGAATTTTTATATTAAGAGTGCTGTGTTTATTCGTTTCGAAATATTTTAAATATTATAGCTGTGGTATACAGGTGTATTATTACTTTTTTATATAATTAATACTGCTCGTTTATACGGTGAAAATATGATGATATTGAAAAATATTATATACGATTCGTTTGGTTTTTTTTTTTAATGCGTTATTATGGTAAATATTTTAATAATTCAATAGAAATCGTTGATGGTCGATACTACGTGTTATAATAACGTATATAGACAATTTCTGATGTCATGACGTATTTAAGTCTTGAGAGGAATTTAACTATATTATATCCTATAGTCGGTATAATCTATATACGTATATATATATATAGATTAAAAGTAATCCGACGCATAAAACTATAAAATAATACGCGATAAAATCGTATTTATTATTTCAAAATTTCAAACCCGTAATAACATAATATTAAATATTATATATATATTAGGTAGGTACTCAAATAGTATAACGTTTAAGGTTTAACTATATATACACATAATACGTATACAGAATGATCGGAATATACGTACTACGTTACAAAAACAATGGGAATTATATACGTTTTCAATTCCTTCTTTTACTACACCGTGACACGTATATATTTGAACACGCTGTATAATATATGCGCATCATCAATAATCCATTTAAGGTGGTTCCAGCAGTTGGTTAAAAAAAAATATCGTTTTTAGGCCTTCCGTTGTGACAAAATTGTGAGAGTTTGGCTGATCCGATTTTAATTCTGTAAAAACC
This sequence comes from Tetraneura akinire, assembly GCA_021307375.1. Classification (NCBI taxonomy): domain Eukaryota; kingdom Metazoa; phylum Arthropoda; class Insecta; order Hemiptera; family Aphididae; genus Tetraneura; species Tetraneura akinire. The sequence goes on from JAIUCT010000010.1 coordinate 360,021, forward strand.
TAAAGATTGTTTAAGTTTAACATCTCCTTTAGAGTTCGATCGAGAGGTTTTTAGAAATAGAAATTTTTTATAGTTTGGTGGTAATTCTTGGTAATTTTTCTGCGCACTCCGCTTGAAATAATTCAATTGTGCGTTGTTTTGTATATATATATTATAATAATATAATATTATCAAGTGGTCATCCTCAGCGCTAACCGCGAACACGTTATACACTAATCGCGAAATAAAAAACAAAAATTTACTAAATACTACGTACATTTTATAATTTTTTTTTTTAAAAATCATAATTTTAAAATTTTAAAATTTTAAGCGTCCGATGAAATGATTTGATGTGCACACAGGACATTTTCATATTTTTCGTATTTTTTTTTTTTCGCCGTCGCACGTTACATAGTATTTTTTGGCTAATAACAAATATAAGTATAGATGAGGCTGAGCGGTTATTATACACACCGTCAAAAAATATTTACATTTTTTTTTCTTCTGTTTTTATGAAAAATTAAATAAATCGTCCCACCGATGGACGACTATATATATTGTAATATAATACGGTCGTTACTACGTTGTCATTAGGCGCGTTTTTCGTCGTTTCGGGCTGGTCGTTCGATTCTTACTGCGCGGGTATATCAATTGGAACGTGCACTTGGCGAACTTGTCCACGGACATGACTGCGCCCGGCAAACCGTATCCTCCGTAATTGGGTGCGCTGAACACTGTCACCAATTTGCGGCCCGCGAAAAACTCGTAACCTCCGTCCACGCACTGCCGGCATAATTATAGGCAAATTAGATATACAATAAATAATTATTTTATAAAATATTATAAATTCGTAACATCGTGGAGAAATGTACCGATAAAAATATAATACGTTAAAAGCACGTCCGTCAAAATAGTCATCTAAAATAATTATTAAATATAAAATAAAAATTACACTAGGTCGTTTATAGAAAATAATATATCGGTGTATCGACCGCGGAAACGACGCGCGAGTGTAAAATATTGATATTAATAATTATTGTTATTAAATAATAATTAAATTAATCGTAATTTAAGTGTACCAAACGTGTGGCTTGGCCAATGTTACGAGGTCGAATATAGGATTTCATTGAAAAAAAAAATTCCTTTCCAACTATTATAATATGATATCGAGTTAAATTTGTAAGTTTTACAATTAAGTAATTAACGTACGAAAATATTAACGAATTTATACCGATCAATCTTGGTAAATTCTAGGACGTACAAAATTATACGATAAAAGTCAGCAGAATCGTTACAATATATACAGTTCGAGCTTTTGTAAGAGAGATATGATAAATCTTAAATTCTTAAGACGTAACAGACATCTTAATTACATGTCGGTAAAAATCAGAAAAATTTATAAGTTATACGTGATTAAAATCTAACTTGGATTTCACCATGTTAATTATTACGGTTCCACTAATCACGATTACCCCTACTAATCATGATTAGTGGTACTATCGAACAGCTGTGGCCTATTACGATAATGTGATAACAGTGACGTTGTTTATCAATTTCGGTTTTCGATCGTTTTGTTTATTTCTTTTAATTTGTGTTAAATTAATTGTTTATCTAGGACAACTGATTGCAAAGATGACGAACTCTTTGTCTTCGTTACCTTCGTCAACGTTATCTTCAAAAACAATATCCATAACTAGTTGCCTAGGACGAATGCGCGATACATTGAATATGAAATATTGAAATAATAACTGCAGACAATTACTACGTTTACATGACCACTAACATTAAACCGATTTAATAATAAGTCGACTTAAAAATTATGACTTATTGTTTGCATGCCACATCCCACATGCGTAATTTGTTGTGTATTATTCATCCATAGAATCTTTTAAACTCCATTATCTAATTTAGTATTTATTATTTAATTTTAATTTTAATATTAAAATTGTAATTTGTAATAGGTAACAAATATTTATGTTGTTTTCTTTTACAGAAGCAACTAAAATGTAGTTACTTCTTCTTCATTCCAACTATACACCCTTTAATTAATTTTTCCATAATAAACTTAAATTATTACCGAAAAACCAAATTTATTATAGAAAAATACTACCTATATACGTAGTATGAACTAAATACCGGTTAGGCCTGTAAGTACGTATATAAATTTTAAATCATATCGCGTTACTTGATGAGCCCTGACCACCAACCGAAGTCGGAATCGGCACAGAAATTCGGCCACCCTATCGGCTCCGAATACGTAAGACACGTTCCGGCGGACGTTCTTACGCCAGCCGCTGCTCGTACCGTCGTCCGGGTCGGCCCACAACAAGTCGCACATTACACCGCGCCTAGGCACCGTGGTTGGACGCTGGATGCGGTCGATCTGGCCCATGTGTCGCAGATGCGGACTGAGGCCGCCATGCGTGCAGAATATAAGGCCACCGATGACCGCGGCCACTGGCATACAGTCGAACGTCCGGTTGAATGCGCGCCACAAACGTCGACCCGGGAGTAATCCGTACCGGGACCGGCACTCGCCATAGAATCCGTACCGAACGTTCACAGCCCGGCACTCGTGGTTGCCTCGCAACAAGTAAACGTGTTCGGGATACCGAGTCTTGAGGGCCAGCAAAAGCGTGATCACCTATTTGACACGCGATAGTAATATAATATCATGTTTTATTATGAGTATTGGCCGTGATAAGATACATATGCGATTTACGGTTATCCGTTATTTAGTTTTTTTTTTTTATCGTATTTAGTTGGCCGTTGCTCGTCGAATTCATATCTCACAGAAAATGTATTTCCCCCATACAGCGTATATACTAATATATACAATTAATCAGATAGTTCTCATCAAATAATAGTGGAATAAAAAAAAAAAAATGAACCACTGAAATATTATATATCTTATTGAAATTTTTAATTTTATAGTAAACAATGAGTATAAAAATAGGCAAATATAAAAAAATTTTAGGAAGTCAAACTAGGGAAGTGATAATAGGTAACTAATAATTCTTCAAGTTCCTCCAAATAATAAAATATACTATAGGTATTTTATATTTATTCAATTTTAAATTAAATTTATGTTATATGTATTATCTTAGTAAAAAAAAAAAAGAGCTAAAACTGATGTGGAAGATACAGATGTAAAGATGATAGTGTTGAATTTTGCTTAAAATTTAAATGCAATATGTAAAGTCATCGCATTAAAAAAAAAAAGATTCTGAGGGAAGTTCTGCAGTCAAATATAAATTTTTTTTACATTTTCATTAATAATTTAAAACGCGAAGATACTCAAATTAAATAAAACCCAAATCCACAAAAAATTTCTTTTTATTTAAGTAAATACATACTTCGATAATAATATTAGTATATTACAATCTTCAGTGTAAAACACAGACTGACCGTTATCGGCGTGTACATTTCCCTTATTGTGTGTGTTCCCCGCGCATGACGTCATCACGCGATGAGTGTCATGTCGGTTTAATTAACTATTACCTAGGTATTAATTATATTATGGTAATAGTTTTAACAAGTTATTTTGTAATGGATTTAAATCCCAATTTAACAAATTATTCTTATTTTTTGACATTTCTATAGCTTCTCTTATATTTAATTCTTAATTATTTGTGACTTGTTTTAATAATTTTATTGTGTTAATATTATGATTAAATTCTAAAAAGTGTTCTGCTTTAGGAGACTTAACAGTTTCCTGATTTTTCATGCTTCTGATGTGTCCTTTAAAAATCGTATTCCTATGTTTCTTCTTGTTTGGCCAATTTAACATTGATCGCAATATTCGCACTGAATTTTATATATTACTAATTTTTAGATTTCAATTATTTTGTCTATTGTGTTGTCCAATAGACCCATGGGATTATTATTTCTCGATGAGACTATGTCCACATCATATTTTTGAAATATTGTGTGATATTTGTGGAATGACAGCTGTTCGATATTTATTTGATAAATTTTATAATTCCAATGTACTAATGTTTCTTATGTTTCTTGACATTTATGTACTCGTATTTTAATTAATTTTAAAATCATATTTTCCTCATTCCTCATATTCATTGAATTTAAAACAAGTCAAAAATAATCAAGGATTAAATATAAGAGAAGCTATAGAAATGTCAAAAAATAAGAATAATCTGTAAAATTGGGATTTAAATAACTTATTAAAATTATTTTCATAATAATTAATAATAGATAAAGATAATTAACTCATCGTCTGATCTCTGATGACGTGCGCGGGGAACGCACTCTGTATAAAGGAAATGTACACGCCGATAACGGCCTGCAGTCAGTGTTTTGCACTGAAGATGGTAACGTTGTTATTGAAATACAATACGTATTTTCTTAAATAAAAGTAAATTTTTTGTGGATTTGGGTTTTAGTTTATTTAAATTAAATAGGTACAGTATCCAAAAACCACAAATACTCTACAATAAATATACTCATTTACATTTAGATTTCAACATAAGTTCCAAAATTTTATCATATATATGCAGATGAAGTACCTATATTGTATATGTAATGAACATCCAATAAAATTTTCAAATCTTTAAGTTCAATATATAAATGGGTCCCCTAAATTCCTATATCTGGCAGAAGTTCGCTCAAAATTTATTTTCGAATGCGATAAATTATTATTGCATTCAAATTTTAATCAAAATTGAACACTATCCAGTTTACACCTATATACCTTCCACACCTGTATCAGCTTTTATTTTTATACTTTAGACAGCTATATATATATAAAAAAAATGTAATTATATTATTCACAATATTTTGGAACTGAGTAAAGCTGTAAAGCAATATGCATTTGAGCTTTAATTTAATTTTTTAATTTTTCCAAAATTCTTTTGTCCTTTTTATTAAACATTATGTAAAATTATTGAGAAATAATTAGAATAGAATCCATATATCTAAGATGTTCGATTACCTAGAAACATCAATTTCAAATAGCTATAAAAAAAAAATTGAGACTTGGGATTTTTCTAATATTTTGATAACATGTCAAGCAGTACTTGAATTAGAAAAAATAAGTAGAGGGACTATTGGACTTTCAAAAAAATTAGCGGTTCCCCAAAAACGTTTTAGTATACTCGTATACTAATTACTAGATCATGGGAATTTAATAATTAGTCGGGGTACGCTTTAAAAAGAAAAAAGTAGAGGTACTCCGTCACCCCTAATGAAGCACTGACATCAAGCAATATGTAAGGATGTACAATAAAACTATCAGACTTTAAAACTCAAAATTGCCAATTTTACCAAACATTATAGAGATATAAACAAGAATTTTAGGAAATATTCAAAGTTCTATATTTTCTCAAAAAATTACCGTAATCGTTCAAAAATTATCACGTATATAATATATAGATAGTACCTACGTGAATATCCATCAAATTTTCAAGTCTCCGAGTTCAATATTGCCCGAGTTATCGTAAAATATTGAAATCAATTGTCCCCCCCCCACGATTACGCCACTGCATTTGTCAACCAATAAAAAATGGTGAACGTTGTAGGAGACATGAAGAAATAGTGTCTTATGCGCGTATCAATATTTAATAAATTCTGTAATGATACTTATTTATTTTGTCTTGGCTATTAATAATTCACGTACTTCGACGGACTGCGGACCACGATCAACGAAATCGCCCAAAAACAGGAAGTCGGATTTCGGTGGCAGGCCTGCAGCGTCAAACAGTCGGAGAAGGTCACCGAACTGGCCGTGCAAGTCGCCGACCACTTTGATGGGTGCCCGGAGCCGCAACAACATCGGTTGCCGGAGGAACGCACGACGGGCGTCTGCGCACAGGGCTCGTATGCGCCGTCCATCGCAGAGTCCGGCTGTGCCCAACAACCCGTCAACGATGTCGTCGTTGGTGCAACTATACCGCCGTCGTGACATATAATGCGATAACACTTCAACGGTATAACAATGGTATCATCGCGATGCGCCCAATTTACGTATTTCGAATAATTTATTTGTTATAATACGGCGTAGTCGCGTGACGCGGTCAACTGAAAAACGAAGCGTTGTTATATTATTGTGTATCGAACAATCTCAAACAGTCGCCATGACAAAGAGAAAATAAAAATGTTTACATTTTCTATACTTAAACGAACCTTTTTTACGGTTCTATTCTCGTTCAATCCATTTATGTAAAGGGAATAATAAAACTATAATACTATATTAATAATATTAACGTGTTCATCAAAATTAAAAAATAACGGAGGATATTGATATTCTCTGGTACGATGTGAAGTTTAATATGAATCTGATTTTCATTATATTTCGTAAAAAATTACACATTGGCAATGCTATGTGAAATGTGACATCAAAAATGTTTATAAAAAATTATAAACTGAGAATACATTATCCTGAATTAATAGATATAGAGTGGATATTTCATAATAACAAGACCTAGAAAATTTGCATCGAAATATAAAGATCCCGCATTACACAAAATAATGGTTCTAAGATATTTTGACACGACGCTTGGAAATTTCGACGCTGGCATAGCTAACATTATAAAAACTACATATTTTATATACTAATTAATATCATCTTATTTTATTCTATTAATTATATAATTATTATTACATTATTTTATGTTATACTTTATACCTAGCTTTATACATATATAAATTATATTTTATTAAGTAAATTTCATAATTAAAAAGCAAGGTAGGTAAGGGATACCGGTGCACCGTAACTGCGCATGCATCGTGGCCATACCGTCTATACCCTATGGACACGGATGGCATGAGCCCGGGGCCCCCAACCAGATGAGGGCCCCGAATAATTGAAATTGAAATTTTAAATTTTTTATGCTGTTACGTATTGATACGTGTCGTTTTATACGACTGTCTAGAAACAATATTTATTTTATATTCAAGAAAAAAAATTTATTAAATTGCAATGTTAAATGTAAAATAAATAATGCTTAGTTATATGTGCCATTAGTCGTATCTTTTATTCCTTATCTCATTACCGAAACCGGCAATTTAAAATTTACCATAATATTTAATAACTAATAAAGTAATATAAAATAGGCATTTTATATTTTTATTTAACTTTCTTTGGCCTACTAAAAGGGCCCCTAAGTTCCGTGTGCCCATGGGCCTCTGCAAAGCCTAAGACGGCCCTGATCGTGGCCATTTTATAATATTTCCCTTAATTTTTTTCCTTAACACCATAACTCCGCAAATAAGTTTTTTTAATACCCTAACTCCGCACGAAAGGTTTTTTTAGCACTGTAATTCTGCACATTATTTTTCTATTCTCTGGTGGTCGGAAATGTAAGTTGCGTCCCAATAAAAAGGTTCCGATAAGAACATCTGAACATAAGTAAGTTGTGGTCCGATATTTCTTATGTACATACGTAAGTTGCGGGGTTGCGGCCCGTATTTATAACATGTATAGGTACATTAATTGCGTTCAACAGAAAATCCGTAAAACAAACATTAATAATGTTTTTATGATACTCGTTTGTTATTGCCCCGCCAGTATGTCGTATAAAATTTATCGCCCGGAGGAAATTTCCAAAGGTCTTGCGAAGCGAGGTTTTAGGTCACACGAAACCACTGCCTATCCGCACCAGTATCAGGTCTATGAGGTACCTAAGTATTAGGTTAGGTATGCTGTAGTCCTTTGGGGCGTAACCCCATTCTCACGAAAAGTGCCGCAAAGCGGCACTTGAGGAAGTGAACGAAGCTGACAGGCGTAGCGAGCGTCCCTTCCACCTGAAAAGAACTTTGCGATATTTGTTTGTATCTTAAGTACCTATATCAACTGCAATTGATTTGTAATAGATATTTCAAGCAATTTTATTGCATGCGGACTGTTGGTGTTTAAAATATTTTAAGAATGCGGAGCTATACGGTGTGTTCATTTTTCCGACCATGCGGAATTACGGTGCATTTCAACTTTACACTTATAAAAAAAAAAACTGAGTCTTGCAAGATTTTCCTAATATTTTGGAATTGCGTTAAGATATATATCAGTATGTTTCAATCAAATTTTTAAAAATTTTTGGCTTTTCTAATTAATTTTTATTGTATAAGTATTGAGAAATAATAAAAATAATACTTGTATGGATTCTAATAAGATGTTCGATTAAACTAAAAATATAAACTTTAAAAAACTATAAAAAAAATTGAAACTTGGGAATTTTCTAAAAATTTTCTTTGATATCATGGATTCATGGTAATCATGATAAGTAATATGTGAGTATACTTCAGTAAAATTTTCCTATCTTAAACCTCAAAACTGCCAATTTTATCAAACATTATATATAGGTAAGTACATAAAAACGAAAATTTGACAAAATATTCAAAGTTCTATATTTTGTAGAAATATTAACGTAATGGTTCCACAATTTTATCACATGTTTATAGTACCTATTGGAACACCTGATAAAATTTTAAATTCACTAAGTTTAAAATCGTCTGTTGTATTGTAAAATATTGTAATTAAATTCTTCGAAATTTCAATTATAAGTTTTCATGAAAAATTCCGTTTTTTCGTCATGTTTTCTAAGGCATAGGGTCAATTTTGAGGAATTCGAAAAATGACCTAAATAAAGTACCAAACTACCAACTACATTTACTTTCTAACCAGAAATATGTTATTCGTGAAAATTGGAGAATTACTTAAGGTCGAAAAAGTGTCTACCTCTACATACTACCTACACCTACATACATAAAAAAAAGAAGAGCTGATACTCCTGCCGCATTGGATACAGGTGTGCAAAATGCAAATCATAGCGTTTAATTTTAATTAGAATTTGAGTCCAATGATAAATCATTACATTTAAAAAACGATTCTGAGCGAAGTTCAGTCAGATAATGTCGGTATTTATTAAAATTTTGACATTTTAGATTCTGAGCGAAACGAAGAATGTATTGGTATTACAATGATGTTTTTTTTTCTTTTTTTTTTTTATGTCTGAAAACACTTTTACCTACCCGAAATAATACTCCAATTTTCACAAATAGCATATGTTTCCAGTTCAAAAGTGGATATAGTTGGTACTTTATTGAGGTCAATTTTCAAATTTCTCAAAATTGACCCTAAGCGGTAGATAAAATGACGAAAAAACAGCATTTTTCATGAAAACTGAAATTTCGACAAATTCAATTTCAATATTTCACGATAACTCAGGCACTATTGAAGATAGACTTGAAAATTTTTTTGGGTGTTCACATAGCTACTATATATATGTGGTTACGGTTATTTTATTTAAAAAATATAGGACTTTGAATATTTCGTAAAATTCTCATTTTTTTTTTTTTTGTATATGTTTGATAAAATTGGTTATTTTTGATATTAAGGTCTGAAAATTTTTCTGAAGTATATATACATATTACTTAACATCATATCAAATATTAAAAAAACCTCTAGTCTCAATTTTTTTAAAAGCTTTTTAAAGTTGATAATTTTAGATTTTTGTTTTTTAAATAATGCTTCAATTCTCACGAATAACTAGTTTCCGGTTGAAAAGTGGATGTAGTTGATACTTTATGTAGCTCATTTTTTGAATTTCTCAAAATTGACCCTAAGTAGTAGAAAAAACGACCAAAAAATGATTAAAAATATGTAGGTACTTATATAGAATTATTTAAAAAATATTATAATAGTTAATAATATAATATTATTATTACCTATCTTATTATAATTGTTATTTATTTATTTTTTATATTGTTAAAATATGTATTTTTTTTTATATTAACATCTAAATTTTCATTACAATACATGTACGTAATATCTTATTTGGATCTAAGAAGTCAATATTATTAATATTTTATTATAATATAATTATTAATTTAAAAAAAAACTTAATACAAATCTGGTATTATATTATTAGAAATGATTGCAATTATAGGTAATTTTATTTTTGTTATATTTTATAAAAAAAACTGTATCTACTGATTTGTTGAAATTTAAAAAAAAAAAATAATAACCATCAATTCTTAAAAACAATATAATCTCATCAATTATGTTCTTTTTATTACATTTATTAAAAATACGTTCAAAATTGTGGTTTTAAGTATTACAATAAATATAAAAAGTCGACCATGAGAAATATTGACAACAGTAGAATGATAATCATAAAATAAAGAAGAATAAAAAGAAATACATATTTATTTATTATAGATATTTAGTATAAAATGATGAAATATGTAATGTTCAAAATTATTTTAAAATTATGAAAAAAGTAGAAGACATAATAATACAGATCAGATAACCAGATCAGTAGATGAAACTAATTTACATGTATTATTAAAATTTTATATAAATTAAAAAAATCTTAGAAATTAATTTTTTAATGCTTTAGCAACTGAGCATAACAAATGTAAAATAGTAACATATTCACTACAACCTTCTTGTAATCTATAGGCACAAATACTTATACATTTGCAAATTAATGCTTTTTGTTTATCTTTTAAATCTGCTGTAAATACAACTTTATCGTGTAATTGTTCTAAAATCTGAGCTGCTGAATAAGCTTCAAATAATAGTTCTTCTACAAAACCATCCATTTTCTGATAGTCATATGAACGACTCATATCCATCATACGGTCTAACCAAACTTCTGGTACAGTGCCAACGACCTCAAGTACATCTACTTCTTCAATACAATCTCCTCCCTTTAATCTAGCTGTACTTTGAAGTGATGTAATCGCTCTACGCATATCTCCTCCAGAAGCATCAACCAATTTTGATAATACCCGAGGTGCACACTTTACTCCTTCTTCCTTGCATATATGTTCTAGCCGAGATAGCATAATATCATGTGACAAAGGTTTGAATCTGAATTTGGAACAACGAGATGTTAATGGATCAATAATACAACTAACGTAATTGCAAATTAGGCAAAATCTAGTAGTCTTGGTCTCACGCTCAATGGTACGCCTAAGAGCTGCTTGAGCAGGTGCTGTCATTGAATCAGCTTCATCTAAGACAATAATTTTGAATGGCGGACATGGCTTACCATCTGGTCTTTTATTAGAAGCTGTAAGTTGCGCAAAAGTTTTGACTTTATCTCGAATCACTTGAATTCCACGATCATCGGATGCATTTAATTCCAGCATACGTTCTTTGTACATATCTCCAAAAAGCTGTCGGGCAGCTGCAATTATAGTACTAGTTTTACCTGTACCAGGAGGCCCATAAAACAATAGGTGTGGCATATCAGCACCTTGTTCTAAACATTGTTTTAGTACACTAACAATTTCTGACTGTTCTGACACCTCATCAACTGTACGAGGTCGATACTTTTCTACCCAAGGTATAATGCTATCAGAAATTCCTTGAATTCCAGTTTTATTCTTAAGATCACTAGTGGATTGTTGTTCTTGGTTGATTTTTCCAGTTTTCAAAAATGAGTCCATGATTCGAAACCCTACAATATAAAAATTAAACTACTAAGTATCATGAAATATTCATATTATTTTAAAATTATAAGTGGTATTAATGTATAATATTAGACAAATTATGTAAAAGATATAATTATTAAAATATGTGACTTTGACAATTTTCATTTATAACTAAATTTTTTATATTTTTATGTAACACAAATTATATGTATATAAAAAAAAAAAATGGTAATATAGTATTATTCTTTATATTATTCTTCAATAATAGATAAATACCTAGGAAAATACTTAAGTTACTTAATATGTGTACATATTAATATTACATATTATTATTCAATTATAATTAGTGTTTATAATTATGTAATAGTAACTTTAATCAATATTACTATACTTATATTGGTATGAGAGTAAATAATAATTTTCTCAATTGTACGTCTGTACTGATATTAATTAGTCATTAATAATTATTATTAAACTGAACATAAATTATTTTTAACTTGCATTAACAATTAAATTATATTTTTAAACGTTTTAATACGCTAAATATAATATAATCTTTTAATGTACTCAATAAATTAATTAACTACCATGAGAATAAAGATTTAAATCTATTTTACCGTGATTGAAGTTTAATACCTAATATTTGATTTATAATCATAAATTAGTTTCCTACTACTACTACTACTACTTGTGTGGCACCGGGGATACATGTAGGCAGAATTTTTATTAGGCATCTTATAGGTTTCTGCTGTGCCTGGTAGGGGGAGAGGGAAGTGGTCGAGGCAGTAAGCTGTTTCACAGCGGCGGTCATCCTTCCGCTGTTGATGCTTTGGCTATAGTGCTTAACACCTCGGTAGCTTTTGCGGATGACGTGCCGACTACACCACACGTCCCCCAATTAGCTTCCTTAGCTCCTATTACATTCAATAATTCAATAAACAAATTTTCCATAACTATTATAAAAATGGTACTGTCAAGTGTCAAACATAATATGTCGTATTAATTTAAATCTGGTAAGTGCCGAGTGGTGACTATCATTATCAAAGTTTCTAACAAAATATGGATATTTGTGTTTAATCTGAATTCTAATTATTTTTGAATTCTATATAATAGATATATATTTGTGAATGAAATATAAAATAAAAATTTTTAGAAAACTTTATCATATCGACAACAAATTTGCTAAAGAATTAATACTTTTATTATTTTCATTAAAGGACGCATGTCATAAAGTCTTTCCTCATAAAACACTACCAACTACATTATGTTGTTAAATACAATTTTATTAATAATACAGAATTATTTTGTTGTAAATAGCTCAAAAGTAGAATATTAACGAAATTTAATGGTTGTAATATTATTAATACCATTGATTTTATAAATTTTATATTGATTTTATACTTACGAATTTCCAAAACTCGTCAATTATTCAAATGTAAAAACTGACATAACATTAAATAGTTAATTATAAATTATACTTAAATAAATTATTTAAGAACAAAACTTTTACAAAATAAATTATTAAATACTATTAAAAGTTGCCGTATACACGAAGATAATGAGTACAAGGTAGAACACAGTTCATATATATATATATAATATATTTTTTTTTTATATCTACGTAAGACTTTGGTAATTTACTTTAGCTTGAAATGATTTTTATGTGAATTAGTAATAATGATAATATGTAATAATATATATTTACCGCCAAAATTTGTTCTATGTGAATTATTAAATTGAAATTGCAACTAAGGTTATGTTTTTAACACGATTTAAGATACATAGGTTGGGAAACAGAGTATAAAAACAATCCCAAAACATGACCGGTAAATCTAATGTTGAAATCAGCTGTTAAACTAATGACTAGCGTGACCAGCGGAATTATTTGTAACTAGAACAACATGATTAATAATAAAAATATCTGCATTTTTGCAAAAGGTATTAAAATAGTTACAAATAATTCCGCTGGTCGCGCTAGTCATTAGTTTAACAGCTGATTTCAACGGTAGATTTACCGATCATGTTTTCATATTCCGATTCCCAACCTACGTATCTTAAATCGTGGTTTTTAATCAATTATACTGAAAAACTATTTAAAATTTGATAAGATAATAGATATTAAATTGAATAATCAGTAAATTGTAAATCACCGATTTACACACCAGTAGTCAGTACACTGTACTGTACACTATAATCTATATTATATAATTTTATGTTGTACATTTATTATATATTTTTATTAAAATTTTATATTAAAATGTTTGTTGCTTTTTTTTTCACTTAAAAAATAAATTTAAAATAATTCAATTTCCATCAGTGTGTAAATAATTACTTTTCAAACTATATAATTATATACATTATTAGAAGCAAGTAAATGTTCACATTTCATTTTCGTCAATTTATTTTTTTTATAAGTTATTATTAATTTATCATTTTATACATTACAAAATTGTATTATTAATTAGTTATTAACGTATTAACAAGTACTTTAAATTACTTATAGTTTAAATAATTCAACACTAATTTATAACTTATAATTAGTTATATTAATTATAAATAATAAATATTGATTCAAAATGTTAATATTGTTTTAGAAAAATATGGCAGAAGAACAAAATTCTAAAGCATCATATCCCCTGAAAGTTCTGTATTGTGGAAATTGTTCACTTCCACCAGAATATTGTGATTTTTCTTCAGATACAGACCGTTGTCGAGAATGGTTAGAAAAATACTTACCAGACGAGTTTAATAGAATTATGACATCTAGTGGGAGTGTTGGTGGTGATGATTCAGATGAAAAAAAACGACAAAAACGTGGAGGAAAAGGTATGGTCAAGACAAAGAAGAAAGACGATGGACCAAAACAAGTACATTAATTTGCTTAATAACATTAAAGTATAATCTAATTATTAATAAGGTAATACATTATGAAATATTTTAAATTTTAGGTATGTTTATCCAGAGCTCCAAGAGGCAAGAAGAAATCTGTTACTGTTGTCACTGGTTTGAGCACGTTCAATATTGACTTGAAAGTTGCAGCTAAATTTTTTGGGACCAAATTTGCTTGTGGTTCAAGTGTAACAGGTGATGATGAAATTGTCATACAAGGTGATGTCAAAGATGACTTATTTGATATAATCCCTGAAAAGTGGCCAGAAATTGATGAAGATTATATTGAAGACCTTGGCGATTTAAAACGGTGATTACAAATAATTTTATTTTCAATTGTAAAACAAAATATTCATCTATTCATTTTTTAAATTTAATATAAGACAATATGACATTTTATTTTAAAGTTATTGTCTATGAAATAATAAAATGTATTAAATTAATATAATTGTCTTCATTATTTATTTGTTATTCAATTTTATTTAAATAAATTTCCTTTTTTTATAATATAACTATATATTATGACTTATATTTTAAAATTATGGTTCATTCGAATTATTATACACTATTTTTTTAATATTAATTGAAATTATAAACTCTTATCCTTTATGACTTATGAAGTGAAAATACTATACATATTTTATATAAAAAATTGTTTTATAATTGTTGCTTAGTACTAAATATATGCAATTTGCCAGATGAATTGCCACCAACATAAATAGCCTGAGTAGGATGAACTTCAATGACTGGGCAATAAGTAGTCATATTTTGAGATATTAGATTATGCAATAAATTCCCATCCGAACAATAAATTTGTATCTGTAAACACATAACTAAAATAATTGCCAATAACTTAAAATTTATTTAAATATATGGTTATTTATTGACTAAATAATTATAATTAAACTAAGAAATATATAATGAATGATTAATAAAACAATACAATTTCTAAATGTTTCAACATTCTTATTTTAAAATTCTTATAATATTGATAATTTTACGACTAGCTATCTTTTTCAACTCTCATAATCTATTCCTTGTACCTTAATTTTCCTTATAGACAAATTTTTTTTTTTGATGGTGTAATGTTTTTTAAACTGTAAACTGAGATATAGAAAATTTTACAAATACCCAAATAAAATAGTGATAAGTGGTAGCAGAGACCTACCAAAGTATTTTGGAATGGAAGCTCCTTGTTTATACCCATGACCATAGTCGGTAACCCATTAAAGTTTCAGGGGAGGGCTAATATTTTTAAGAACGATAATAACCAAAAGAGCTTTATCATAAAATAATATAATACTGTTACTCCACAGGGAACAATCTACAATCTACATAAAAAAATATATAACTACATTTAAAATACATATTTGTTTAATTCAATATATATTATATGTATTTTTTTATTTAATGTCTACTTACAAAATAATAATTAAAAATACTTTATTTTATAAGAATTCTTGTAAGATAATAAATTAATAAATAATTAAGGAAATTTTTTTTGTAATTATTTAATAAATATCCAGTATTTATAAATATTTAATTATTATATAGAATTTAATATAAGAATACAGTACATACGTTTTTAGGATTTGACAATGAGCCAATAAAAAATGCATCATCTCTTCCCGGATTCCATTTAGCCTTAAAGACAGATAAATACCTTCCTGTATGATTATCATTATATATTTTCTTAATAGGCTCTAAAATGAAAAATTTATTCAAAATATACTTAAATAATTGTATTATTAAATTAATATTTTTTTTACATATAATTTGTTTTAAAATTTATATATATTATATATAAATGATATATTTATAAGTTATGGCATTAAATAACTTTTTAAATACTAATATTTTTTTATTAGTAATTTCATAATTTTATAAAATATAAAAAAAATAAATTATTAACATACTTGTAGCTTTTGTAGTTAATTCACTGGTATTAAAAATTCTGATATAATTATCATTAGATGTAGATAACATATTCATTCCAGAGGGTGAAAAAAATGCACTCGTCAATGATTTAAAATGCTCAAATTGTAAAACTGGATTAATTTTATCATTAGTCATATTTCTTATGTCCCATAAAGAAACCTCTCTAAAAGTATTTTATAGCTTATATCAATTCAAAAATACATTATATTTTATAAGAGCACTATGGATAATATAATAGTAATAATAAAACACAGCAAAATTGGCAAATTAATTATTTATAAAATTAGAGTAATTTTTTTTTTTTTGCATTTGGTTGTTTTTAGTAATTACTGTTCATCTTACTATGAATTACTATTATCTTAAAATATATTATAAGGTATATTTTTTTCAATAACAAAACATAGTATAATAATTAGTAGAATTACCCTATTCCAGATGATGTTAAAAAATAATGTTTTTCCATTGGATGGCACTGAACTGTACGTACAGATCTCTTATGGCACCAAGCAGTATTACTTATTTTATTAGGATTCCGAGTGTCGATCAAATCTACATGACCAGAACCTTAAAAATATATGCATAATTAAATTATTTATTAATTATGAACATTTGCACTTAGTATTGCTGACTTTATGTATCTCTAGTGAGCAGTGTAATAAAATTGCACAGTGAAAAATTGTAATTGGGTATTTTTAATTTTGACATTAAAACTTTATATAAAATTTTTTATTGACTTAATTATAAAATATCTGGTAATAGTTATAAAAATTATGAAGATCTTAAATATTGAATTTCATTGTGAAACATAATTTTATAAATATACGATGAGTAAACAATAAATATGAAAAATATTCCTACCTAAGTTTAATACTTATAGGCAGGGTTCAGGACTTCTTGCAGTTGCATATTTTTTTATAATGCGCGTGTAATATTAACATTTAAATGCATATTCGGATTATTCTATATTACAAATATATTGTTGGTTAATATTATGATTGATATTGATATGGTATAATGTTTAAATTACCCAAAATAAATTATATAATAGTTTCTTTATCGATTAATAATCAAACATATTATTAGTAATTGGACTATTAACATTTATGTAATTTTATGAAAAATTACAATAAGATTTAAAATAAATGACATTGTGGTTCTAGATTGTACAAAGAAATAAAGATTGTTTAGTATGTTTTTATGCATTGCAGCGGTTGTTCGAAATAATTTATGTATCATTATCATGTTTGTATTCGAGTCTGATATCGAGTAACCATGTATTATCTCTTTATAGTTTATACAATTTTACTTATAAAATGCATTGATTCTTTTTTGTGGTCTAAAAATTCTGAAAGTAAAAATAATAATTGGGTTAATCAATACATAGCTGAATTAAGAGAAAAAATAAATTATATCAATGGAATTATTTTATTTTGCAGTAGGAGTTGATAGGCGATTGTTACACATCATTTAAAAATCGAAAAACATAAATTGGCAGAGAAGATTTAAGAAGAAAGATTTAATAATACTTCACAATTAGTTTTTATATCCATGTAGTCAAAAAAAAATTACCTTCAACCAGATTAACAAAATAATAAGAACTAAATTATGAAAAATATCTTAATTAATAGCTTTTAATAGTAAATTATTAGGTATTGTGAGTAATTATTTTATAAAAAATTTATATTTATGCATTTATATATACATATTTATTAAAATTTATTAATTTATTAAAATTTTTAGTTGCATATTTTGAAGCATATTTTTATCATTTTAACTGCATATGTGCATGCATATTTTGATAATTTTTAATGCAATAAGTCCCGAACCCTGCTTATAGTTGTATACTGGTTATTAGATCTAGATAGAAACAGCAAATATTGATGACATTTTCTAATATTTATAAATCATAATACACATTTAATATTAATATGGCAAACATACCATTGCCAATGAGAATACTTTTTTCATATTCTGTATGCCAAGTACTATGAGTATATTGTGTTGTTTGATCTGCACGTAAGTCAGTAGTATAAATCTAAATAAATATTATATATTAAGTTAAAATTTAATCAAATAAAAAAATAAATAATAGTTTTACTGACAATATCAAAAGTTTGATTAATAATGTCACCACATCTGACTGAACCATCATGGCTTGTTGAAAATAATTTGTATGGATCCCATGTGCAAAATGAAATACAGTTCACTGGGCCATTGTGTATGTTAAATTCACTTGTGTCCGCATTGTTTTTATTATGTATAGCTGTAAACTTGCATAAATTAAAAATGAATAATCATAATATAATTAATCCTACCTATATTTCCATTCATATCACCAGATACAATTAACAGAGATGTTTCTGAAGGATGAATAGCTATGGAATAGATACGGTTATTCATCACTTTAATTGGTTGTTCATTCATCTCAAGGCTTTTTAATACATTAGTAAATCTAAATATAAAAGACATATTTTAAGAAATTATTCACGAGTACTCAACAACAAATATATAAAAGAACAAATGGTAAATTAACAAAAATCAATAATTATATATTTAATAATTAATATGTCAAATCTAAATTTTGTTCTTTATAAAATATAATTTAAAAAAATTATACCTTTTTATAAATAACAGTTTATAAAAAAAACAATGGAGCTTAGAAAATATTTATTATTTTAAATTTATTAATAATATTTTAAATTGTATTCAAAGGTTACATCATACTTCTCAAAATCACACAACTGAAAATCATTTACTGCTTCTGTAATAATTAAGTCTTCCTTTAGTTTCTTAAAAAATGTAATATCTTCTTTTGGAATTGATATAGATTCTATGAAAAAATAAAAATATATTTACCAGTTATAAAAAGTTGGGCCTAATAGGTGCACAATCAGTAAAAAACTTGGGGTGCTACAATTATTTATAAAAAATAGATTCGTGAATCCTATCTATCCCAGCAACATAAAGTATTTCTAAAGTTAATTAATCAATTTTTTTTAAGGCTGTTTAAAGTATAAAAAAGAAAGGGAAGGGAAGGGATACTGATGTGGAAGTGGAATACAGGTGTAAAGCGGATAGTGTTGAATATTAATTAATATTTTAATGCAATGATAAATCATTACATTTTGAAATACCATTTTGAGCAAACTTCATCGGATAATATATGTATTATTATATATTATAAATGTAAAATTTGCACATTTATCAGTCTCTACGTTCAATATAAAAGTGCATAATCCCTTTAAACGAGTCATCTAAATACCTAAATCTGAGAGTGCTTCGCTCAGAATCATATTTTGATGTAATTATTGAATTCAAACGTTAATCAAATTCAACACTATCCTCTTAAGACCTGTATACTTCCCATGCAAGTATCAGCTATTCTTTTTATCTTTTAAACAGCTACAAAAAAAATTATAAATGTAATATTCACAATTATTTGGAACTGAATTAAGTACCATGTTTTTGAGCTTCAATAAAAATTTAACATTTTCAAAATTTTTTATCAATTATATTTAACATTAGGTATTGTAAAATAATTAAATATATTAAGAAGAATCCATATAAATACTTTAAATATTGATTTTACTCAAATTTCAAATTTAAACACCTATAAAAAAAAATTGATACTTGAGATTTTTCTAATATTTCAGAACTACGTTGACCAATATGTAATATATACCATGCTTTAATAAAATAATTTTGTTTTTTTTAGTAATCATTTTTGTAAAAGTACTGAGAAATAATAAGAAAAATACTTATATGGATTCTTAGATTTTTTATTATATTAAAAATATCAACTTTAAACAGCTACAAAAAAAAAAAAAAAAAATTAAGACTTGAGATTTTTCTAAAATTTTGGTATATATGAGTATATTTCAATAGAACATTCAGACCTTAAAGTACAAAATTGCCGATTTTATTAAACATTATATACTATATAGGTTAAAACAGTGGTGGCGCTAAGAGCGAGCCAGGTTGGGCCAAGGCTCTACCTGAAAATATTAGGCCCTACCTGAAATTTTTTAGGATATCAATTATATTATAATAAAATATTATGTAAGTAGACAATGTTATAATGTAAAAATTGAAAAAATAATATTATTTTATTATATATTATTATGTTCATTGTTGATGAACATAAATTATACCTTGAACATAAATTGTATAAACATATTACCATTGATTATAAATATTTATAATCAATGGTATTACATATTTATTAATTTATTACTTATTAATTATAAATTTTAATAAAATACAAGGACCAACACAGAGATCAAAATTTTATAACAAAATTGTGTCGATAAGGATAACATAATATTATATTTTCAATATTTATAATTTTTATAACAATGTTTTAATTACCCCTATGGTGTGTTCGGGTGGGTATTTTATTGGAATAGTAATTTATGTATTTAGGTAATTTATTATACCTATGATATAGTGTTCACATAGAGCATAGAGACATACTGCTGAATGTTCAGCTTTTAAACTTTCCATTTCTATTTTTAGATACATATTCATTAATATTTTATAATATATTAATATTTTAATATATTGGAAATTTCTATAATGGTTTGCAATTTTACGTTATAATTTACCTAATAGTACTGTCCTAGTAATGTCCTCGGACATAAAAAAACAAAAAAAAAAAACAAAAAAGGACACACATCATTGTAAACCAATACATTCTTTGCTTCGCTCAGAATTTATAATATGTAATATCTAAATAAAGTTATTATTAGAAACAAATTTAGTACGATACTCAAATATTATAAAATAACTTATAAACACTAACTTTTAGTGCAACTATTTCTTTTTTGATTAGATTTATCTTCAATTGTAGATTTCTCAAATAAAATTTCAGGTGCAGGCAAATTTGCTATTCTCAATGAACGTCTAGTAGGTTCTCTAAAGAAATGTACAATTATAGGAATACATAAATTAATTAGGTAATAAATAATTTAATACTTACTTTAACGTTTTACTTGATTCCTTATTTAAGGTTTTTTTAGCATGTGAATCCTCTTGTGACACTTTTTTTAAACTATCACTAAATGCTTTTGCAGCTTCATTTACTCCAAATAAACTAAAATAGATAAATATCTATTGAATTCATAATTATTTTATTAACTTAATATTAATAATGTTCTAATTAAATTTATATAATTAATTATTTAAATATTTTATTTAATTAATTAACTTACTCAAACAATGCCATGTTTTCTTTAATTCTCTTTTCTCTACGTTCTTCATAAGTTAATTTTTCATCTTCATCATCAGACATATTATATTCCATTGTAGTTATTTTCGAAGATTGAATATTTGCTATCCTAAACATTACAATTTCAATAAATATATTTAATATTAAAATATATAGATTAAATATATATTATTAATTACACACTTAAATATTAATAAGTAATTTTTTATAAATAAAAATGGCAACAATGAAATCAAAGAACAATTCAAGAAGTATTTCAAATGATGTATAAAAAAAAAGTTCATATGTTAAATATGACTTAAAATGTTTATACAGGACTGCTATACATTATACAAAGACAAACTTTAAATATAATAACACACGACACACATATTATGACAATTAATAAACGCACTTGTTTAATTATTTCTCCAATTATTAAATTCGTTACAAATAATAATTAGAATGGAAGAAGAAAAACAAAACTATTTTTAAACATTAAATAAAATTATTAAGTATTATCATAGAGTTTTATACATTATTTACAATTTTATACATGAAACATTAAAAATTAGCGGGAATTGACATGCATTATCACAGAATAGAACAATTGCCCCCACTTATTCAAATTTGTTCAAGGGAAATCAAGGACCACGGTTCTTGAGATAATTCAAAGAGCGGTAAACGTTTCAAACGTTCGTACCAACGTTTGAAACGTTAAATTGGTAGAAATTCTAAACGGACACACTGAATTTCTCTTTTATCAAACGTTGTCAACGTTTACCGCTATCGAATTTCCACTTTGTTAATCAATATAACCACAGAATATAACCATGGTTCCTTATCACCACATACCAATGACGTGTTCCTCCTTTTCACATTTGTATTTTCAATAAATGGAAATAATGGAATTTAATAATTTAATATAATATAAAAGTACCAAGTATTAAATGGATAATTATGATTATTGAAGTTTGCCCTATCGACGTGTCCTCACTCCATAAAATAAATTTAAATTATATTCAACTAAAATTTAAAAAGTTTAATTTTATTCTATTATTTTAAGTAATTTCTTTTTTATACATATTTAGTATTGTTGGATGAGAAAAAATTGTTTTAACTTTATAAATCAATTATACCTAGGTAATAATTATAATAACTATTTAATTCTTTATCAAGAATTGTTCTTACAGTAATTTTTAGCAGTGTACATTTCAATCATATACATTTTCTTATTTATTCTTGTACTTTTAGCAAAATGTCAACATATGAAGAATTTATTGAGCAAAATGAAGAACGTGATGGTGTACGCTTATCTTGGAATGTATGGCCAGCTAGTAGGTTAGAAGCAACCAGACTTGTTGTACCAGTAGGATGTTTATACCAACCATTAAAAGAAAGACCTGGTTAGTTTCAAAAATAATATTTAACATTATAAGACAAATACATAATGAAAATTGTTTATAATTAATTAGATTTACCTCCAATACAATATGATCCTGTATTATGTACACGCAATACTTGTCGAGCAATTTTAAATCCTTTATGTCAGGTTGACTACAGAGGAAAAATGTGGATTTGTAATTTTTGTTTTCAATGTAATTCTGTGAGTTCTAATTATTGATTTTATTTTATATTTTCATTAATGCTTATTGGTAACATTGATATGATGTTAAATATAATTTTTTTTTTTTTAGTTTCCTCCTCAATATGGAGCTATTTCAGAACAACATCAACCAGCAGAACTTATCCCAGCCTTTTCTACAATAGAATATTCTATAACAGTAAGATTAATTAATTTTTTTTTTTTTTTATTTTATATTTTTAATAAATTATAATCATAATATTAGAGAGCTAAGACCATGCCACCTATATTTTTGTTTGTTGTGGATACTTGTATGGATGATGAAGAACTTGGTGCACTTAAAGACTCATTACAAATGTCTCTGAGTTTATTACCGCCTAATGCTCTTATTGGATTAATCACATTTGGAAATGTTGTTCAAGTAAAAATTATATCTTTAAGTATTTTTACAAAAATTAATATTGATTGCATATGTTTTAGGTTCATGAATTAGGCTGTGAAGGTATTTCCAAATCATATGTGTTTAGAGGTACCAAAGACTTACCACCAAAACAAATTCAAGATATATTAGGAATTGGTAAATATGCTACTCCGGCTGCACAACCTGGCGTACAACAACAACAACAACAGCAACTTAATACGCCTGTGAATAGGTATTTCACTATTTTCCTATTAATTTATTTTTTACTTTGAGTTTATATTGAAGTATTAATATATTAATAGATTTATACAACCTGTTCAAAATTGTGATGTAAATATGTCAGACTTATTAAATGAACTTTTAAAAGATCCATGGCCTGTTGCACAAGGCATGAGACCATTAAGAAGTACAGGAATGGCATTATCAATCGCTGTTAGCTTATTAGAGGTAATTGTTAAATATAATAGTGTAATTTTTATATTTGTATCTTATCACTTTTATTTAGTCAACATATCCACATGCTGGTGCACGTATAATGTTGTTTGTTGGTGGAGCATGTTCCCAAGGTCCTGGTCATGTAGTAAACGAAAAGTTATCTGACACAATTCGTTCTCATGACCAAATAATGAAAGATAATGCTCCTTACATGAAAAAAGCAACTAAACATTATGATACTTTGGCTGTTCGTGCTGCTACTAATGGTCATACGATTGATATTTATGCTTGTGCATTAGATCAAACTGGTTTAATGGAAATGAAACAATGTTGTAATTCAACTGGGTTTGTTATAAACATTAATGACAAATAATTCATAATAGTATATAATAATTTATATTTTGTAGAGGTCATATGGTTATGGGCGATTCATTTAATTCATCTCTGTTTAAACAAACGTTTCAAAGAGTGTTAGCACGAGATCATGAAAATAACTTAAAAATGGCATTTAATGCAAATTTAGAAGTTAAAACTTCTAGAGAAATTAAAAGTAATTTATTTTATATTAACATTAATTCAATGTTTATAAATATATTATTTAATATGATTTAGTAATGGGTGCTATTGGTCCATGTGTATCTTTAAATATCAAAAATTCGTGCGTATCCGATTGTGATTTAGGATTAGGGGGTACTTGTCAATGGAAAATGTGCAGTTTAATGCCTAATACAACATGTGCATTCTTCTTTGAAATTATGAATCAAGTAAATAATTAAAAAGTAATTAAAAATAATTAATATTTAATCATATTATATATTTTTAAGCATGGGTCGCCAATACCACAAGGAGGACGTGGTTGTATACAATTTATTACTCAGTATCAACATTCCAGTGGCTATAAACGAATTAGAGTCACAACATTAGCTAGGAAGTGCGTAATTATACATAACAAATTGAAGGAAACTAATTTCTTTATCTAAGAATTTTATTTAATAGTTGGGCAGACCCTGTTCAGAATATGATGCATATAAGCGCTGGATTTGATCAAGAAGCATCTGCAGTATTAATGGCCCGTATGGTTGTGAATCGTGCAGAAACTGAAGATAGTCCAGATGTTATGCGATGGGCTGATCGTACACTTATACGCTTGGTAGGTAT
Organism: Tetraneura akinire; assembly: GCA_021307375.1. Lineage (NCBI taxonomy): Eukaryota > Metazoa > Arthropoda > Insecta > Hemiptera > Aphididae > Tetraneura > Tetraneura akinire. The sequence goes on from JAIUCT010000010.1 coordinate 385,026, forward strand.
TTAATTATAAAATTTTATTGGAATAAACAAATTAATTTAAACAATTCTAAACAGTGTCAGAAATTTGGTGATTATCAAAAAGATGATCCAAATAGTTTTCGTTTACCAGAAAATTACAGTTTATACCCACAGTTTATGTATCATCTAAGACGGTCTCAATTTTTACAAGTGTTTAATAATAGCCCGGATGAAACATCATATTACAGGTAAAATCTAATCAATAATAGTAAAACTTAAATATAAAGTTAATTTAATTTTTAAATTTTAAGACATATGTTGATGCGTGAAGATGTCACTCAAAGTTTAATTATGATACAACCTATATTGTATAGCTACAGTTTTAATGGTAGACCAGAACCTGTACTTTTAGATACCAGTAGTATTCAACCCGATAAAATATTATTGATGGACACATTTTTTCATATTTTAATATTCCATGGCGAGGTTAGTTAATGACATAATGTCATAAGTAATTATTAAACATGTTAATTCTAATTTTAGACTATTGCTCAATGGAGAGCAATGGATTACCAAAATAGACCAGAATATAGTAATTTCAAACAGTTATTGCAAGCCCCTGTTGACGATGCTCAAGAAATTCTAAAAACTCGATTCCCGATGCCTCGATATATTGACACTGAACAAGGTGGCAGTCAGGTGAGTTTGATAAAAAAATTTAATAACAATAAATTTGTTTTTAATAATTGTTACATCTTTAGGCAAGATTTTTACTATGTAAAGTAAACCCATCACAAACACATAATAATATGTATGCATATGGTGGTGTAAGTATTAAAATTATGGAAATAATTAATGCATTATAATGTGTACTGATACCATTTTTTATAAAAAAAAAAAATTATATTTTAGGATGGTGGAGCACCAGTTCTAACAGACGACGTAAGCTTACAATTATTTATGGAACATTTGAAAAAATTAGCTGTCTCATCAAATGCTTAGGAAATATTAATAAATTTACATTTTTTATTATTTTTTAAAAAAGTTTATTACTCGAAAAGAGTAATTTTGTTTGTGTCTGGTAATCAGGCTTAAAACAAAACCAAATATATAATTTGAAATCAAATTATAAAATATATATATTACATTATATTCAATCACTTAAATAAATATATTCCATTAAAAATTTAAAAATTAATAAAATTATTGGTCTTTGGATTTAAATCTAAATTTTATAACTACTGCAATATAACAATTTATAAAACTAAAAGAGTATATAAGTGGGAATGATTAGTTAATTATGGGCAATTTCAATTAGTTTAAAAACCTAATTGACATTTTGTGTTCAATATCAGACTTTTGAAATGTTTGGCTAAATTCTTCAAATGAAATTAAACCATCTCCATCTATGTCCGCCTCAGAAATTGTTTTATCTGCAATTATAGACAATTGTTCTTCACTGAAAAAAAAAAAGAAATACAATTAAAAATGCCTTTAAAGTTTTACATTATAATATAATTTGTACCTGATATTGGCACCAACCATCATATGTAAAATGACTAAAAGTTCATCTTTAGATATCAAACCATCATTGTCAACATCATACATATCAAACGCAACTAATATTAGAAAGTAAAATATTTTATAGAAAAAAAATATGCCCTTTAAAAATTAATGATTTAAAAGAAAAATAATTACATTTTATTTTCTGAGTCCTATTGGTTTGTTTATTTTCTTTGTTTGGCCGAATTGGTCTAAACTTAGACAACACTCTCATAAATTGTAAAAAATTAATACGATCTCCATTATTTCCAGTATCTACATGAAATAAATCAACTATTCTTTCTCCTAAAGGATTTATAGCTAATTCAGGTATCCGCAATAAATCTTCTCTGCTAAGTGTACCTAAATCACCTCTATCCAAACTTGTAAATCTACTATACAAACGTTCTATCTGATTTGCAGTAACTGAAAAATAATATAAACTCATTTTTAAAATGTTATTAACACATAATTACATTTTTATAGAAGACGTATAATTAAGATATAAAAAAGACATATTATATTCAAAAACTAATAATAATGGTCACTACACTTTACAATCTTATTTACAAATGTTGAATGTAAAAAACTTATAATATTTAACACTTAAGAAAATTGTTCAATTTTCTAACTATGACTAATCCATAATAAATTTAATTATATCATATGTATTTTGTAAGTAATGAGTTACAGTTTGAATTGAAATTCCAAGATAGTGATTAAAAAATTACAGTATTTTATAAAATAAATTTATATTTATTTTAAATTTGATTGGATTAACTATTATATACAGGGCGTCATTTAGGTAGGTGCAGGGTGTGCAAGGTGCAACACCACTAACTTAAAAAATGTTAATAATTTGCCCGCTGTTATAATTAACTTGTACATTATGTTTTCATATATAATATAAATAAAATGTATATAATACTATAATAGTACCTATATATTTTTTCAAGTTTTTGATATTTTTGGTTTATCAGCTTTCTAATCAAATCTATATGGTGCAATAGTACATATATTATATATTATATATATATATATATATTTTTTTTTTTAATGGCCTAACGAAATGTCAAAATTAGCCTGTCTAAAAGTTTGCACACCGGGAAAAAAACTGAAATGACGCCCCTAATAATATATTATATATATGTTGCCAGCAATAAGTATGATTCCGGCATTATATTTAATTTGATCTTTTAGGTCACAAAAACCACTGTCTATCCGCACTAGTATCAGGGTAGATAATAGGTAGTAGAGAGCAATTCCTTCCACTTGAAAACTATTTTAAAAAAAAAAAAGTGAAAAAATCGATTAGTAGCTATACTAAAATTGTTTTAGATTTTGAGCGAAACGAAAAATACATTGGTTTTACAGTGATGTGTGTCTTTCTTATGTCTGAAGACACTTTTACCCGAAATAATGCTTCGATTTTTCAAAATTAACCCTGTGCAATAGAAAAAACGTCATTTTTCACGAAAATTGAAATTTTGACGAATTCTATTTCAATATTTCATGATAATTCAGGCAATTTTGAAGTTAGATACTTGAAATTTTTTTTTTTTTTTTTTGTGTTCAAATAGTTGTCATATATATGTGATAAAATTTTGGAACTATAACGTTAATTTTTCTACAAAATAGAAGACTGAATATTTAGTAAAATTGTCATTTTTATGTATATAATGTTTGATAAAATTGGAATTTTTGAGCTTTAAGGTTTGAAAACTTTACTGAAGAATACGCATATATTACTTAACACTTGAATACTTGTATACTACTTTGAATACATGATATCAAAATATTAGAAAAATCCCAAGTCTCAATTTTTATTTAATGATAAATCATTACATTCAAGGGAAATACTATTAGATTTGGATATTTAGGGGACTCAAATTAGGTGTTTTATGGACATTTATATTAAATGTAAAGACTACATGAATGTAAAAATTTTAATGAATACATAATATTAACTGACGAACTACGCTCAAAATCGTTTTTGAATTATTATTGCATTCAAATTTTAATTAAAATTCAATAATATCCTCCTTACACTTCATCAATTTCATGGAAATATCAGCTTTTATTTTATTATTATTACAAGAACTACTATTATGACATTTTGATGTACCTACATTTCAAGTAAGAAATATTTAAAAATATAACTATTAATATTGCATAACTCTAAGAAAAATGTCACTAGGATGGTCAAGTGTACAAAAGATATATATATGCACAAAAATACAAATATATAGCAGCTGATAAATTATTTATGTTTAAATGCCACAATATTTGTTTATAAATAATAATATATAATTATAAGTACCTAATTGTAATTTATAACACTTTTGCTTCATATAATATAATAATTTACTTATAAATATGATTAATTATCTACATTCCTCAATATACCCTGGGCATTTTATGATCGATAATTGATAATTAGTCGAAAATGATTACATTGTTCGTATCATAAATCTTTATAAGTAATACACTAAAAATTAATACAAAATACAAAACAACATGTGTAATATATTGAAATATAAAATAATTAAAGAAAATAATGAAATTTATATAACTATTAAGGCAGTACATTTTGTGTTAACAGAAAATAATGAAATATTTATTTCTTGGCATCTTAAATATAATATAGGTACATTATATTAATTGATCATATAAATTCCAAAAATTAAATTATTTAATATTTAGGTACTAAATACTTACATCCAGTTTCATTTCTAATTTGAGCAATTTCTTCTTTGCGCAGAAGTAATGATGATCGGTTTCCCATTTTAAAAAAAAATATTAATGATAAATAAAAAAAACAAAATATTAAAGAAATAAAATTCAAGAAGGGTTCACGTACTTGACCTTAAAATAACTAACATCTAGCATACTTAATTTAAATTTATTTAATTATAATATAAATTTTTAATTAATATAAATTATTGTTAACTTGTATAAAATTGTACTTTAATCTGTGCATAACACGAATGTACTATATATTTATATTATGATTATTGTGTTAAATGAAATGTATTATAAAACTACTAGGTAATATGTTTCTACATAAATTACAAAAATTTCACCTTATACACTAATTATCGCATAGATGTTAAGTTTAAGAACAATCTGATAATTTATTTGATTTTCATAAAATAAATATTGCATTTATATAATGTCGTCAATGATAAAAATATTGATGATTTTGAATTAAGATAGTCCGTGATGATGATGGCAAGGTGGATCAAGGTTTATCTTTATATCTATAAACCACGATCACAGAATAGACGAGCGTCTCACTCATGGCTATAGATAATCTATCTTAAGTAATCTTATCTTTATTCTATCAAGTAATCTGTGGTCTCACTACAGGACGGCGTTTGGCTGCGAGAATGTGATAACTGATAAGAGTGTGCGCGCATTTCGCAGCCAAAAGAATAACTTTAATTATTGAAAACGTAAATAATAAATATAATGTATATTATGTATGTTATTCTTATTCATCATTATAATTTATAATAGTTATGGTCAAATGTATTATGAACAATAACACAATCATTATTTTCATTTTCAAGACTTTCCTTAATATTCCGTAAAAAAAAAAAAAATATTGGGAAGTATTGGTTTTATTTTCAATAAAATTTTCAAAAATATGCAATATTTTTGGTCAATTTTATTAAACGTTATTGTAATATACTAATATTGAAATTTGTGATATTTGGTATAGGTACCATTTATTTTATATACGAAATTTACCTGTACTATCAATGTAATATATAAAATATTCAAATTTGTTTATCTCCTCCAATATATATTTTCTAGGTAGGATTTTTTTTTTGTGCTCAGTTAAAAACTGAAAACGCATTTTATAGGGGGACCTCTGCGCAAATTTTTTTTCGAAATGAAACGCTTAGAATTTCTTATATACGAAATTTAGTGACTAAATTTAATTTACCAGTATATTCAATATATATAAAAAACTCTAATTTTTCTATCTCCTCCAATTATATATTTTCCAGGTAGAAATTTTTTTTTGTTCTCAGCTAAAAATTAAAAACGCTTTATATAGGGGGACCTCTGCGCAAATTTTTTTTGGAGATGAAACACTTAAATAACTAACTACTAATAAGTATATTTAATCAATGTTAAAGTGACAAAGTGACAAAAAAAACAATTGATAAAGAAATCTGGTACAAATACGCTAAAAACGACACATTTTATTAGTAGTTTACGTTTACGGCGTAATTTGTTTAAGCCTATTAAGCTGTATCTGTCAAACACGCACTAATGGAATAGCAATACGCCTATTATCAGTTTAGTAATACCACAGATTATCTATTAATACTACTATATAGTTTATTTAGTAATACGACAATTACGCATTATCAATCGTCCCCCTCTAGTGAAGCACTAGTGTTTTCTGGCGTCACGTGTTATCGCTAGTTAGCAATCTAGTTTATTATCTATATCTGTGATAGTATTATAGTGAAATAAAATTTTGTTTTTCTATATATTTGAATAATGATGCTTGTAAGTCGTAAGATTAAATTTTATTTGTAATTTTCGATGATTCTTTAGAAAATTTAATCATTTATTTTATTATTAATAATTGTCAAGCTATTAATGTATGTCTAACTATATTTTAAATTATTTATTCACATCAAAAAGTTATATTAATTTGTTATTTAGGGTTTAATATAAATGGCTGAAAAAGATAAAGAAAAAGAAAAGAAATATCAACATCTTATTGATGATGAAAAAAACAAACATACTGTTTATTGCACAAAATGTCCATCCAAGATTTTAACGTCCACATTGGGAAAGCATACAAAAATTAAAGTGATTTTCTATACAAATAATTTGATCAAAAATATTATTATATAATTATTTGTTTTAGTTTAATCTTCCACACATGTCTCAAAAGAAAAATTGTAAAGCTGTGGAATGTGAACTCTTGTCAGATTACTGGATGGTACCTGATATGTTTTTGTTTGATAATATTGGATTCTCAAAAACTGTTGAATCTGGTCTTAAATATCTTATATGTGCTGACTGTGAAATTGGTCCAATTGGATGGCACGATGAAAATACTAAGCAATCATATATAGCATTATCTAGAGTTAAACATGTTGATGAATCATTTTAATTTACTTATTTGTAATTATAAATACTTAAAACATTCTAATTTTTAAGTTTATAGATAGGAAATTATTATATACAATTCTTTTAAATAAATTTATTATAATTATATTTGTTTATACCTACCTAAAATATACTATTAATGTTAAATTGTTAATTTATTTCTAAAGAAAAACAAAATATAACTTTAAATCTTCAAGCTTGTTTTAGAAAATTTTAATTGCTATCTATTTACACTTTCACTTATTATTTTGTTTAAATATGATTCACTGAAAATGACTGGTGTTTACTTACACTTGAATGTTATTTTTATGGTAAATTGAAAACATATATATATAAAAATTGTATTCTTTTATTTTAATTATTGAAAAATACATAACACACGAGTTTATATATATATTTTAAATAGTAACTTTTGGATTTTTAACTATAATTAATAAGTATATTTTAAGGTATGATTTCCAAGGCGCGACATGTCGCAGCGGCCGATGAACATTTCGTGAAGTCGCAACATATTTTGTTACATATGTTCTCTAAGGCGTGACAGGTTGTGGCGACTTTGTAATTTTTCGACGACTGATCGATTTAAAATATGTTAGTTTATTTCTTAGTTTTATTTCTGCCATACGAATCTCTAATATTTTTCACCGCTTTTTAGGGTCTTCAACTGTATTATTAAATACTTTAATAAATTATTTATAATACTTCTAGACTCTAGAGTTATTTTTTGTTACCCGATTTTCCAATCTTTATTGCTATTTTATTCCAAATACCATCTTTCATAATTATACTTTTATAATTTGGATTAGCTAAATTATATAAAATGGAATTAGTCTGAACTTCTTCAATTAGTATTTCATCCAGTTCAGGAGAAAAAACTAACTTTAAAGCCATGTTTTTTTTTATAAATCAACTGTCAACTATTTCGTACCGTATACTAAAATATAATATTATCGACAATATCATCATGTGTCGTCGGCCGTGGCGACCAAAGTTTGGTTGTCGCATCTTGCAAAACTGTTTATATCATTTTCATATAAACTGTTAGTGGCAACATGTCGTACCTCCTTTAAGGAACATACAATGCTTAATAGCTCTCATAATATATTGTAGTAGTTACATAGGATATTTTTTCTTGTTTTACTACATATACTGATAACAAATTAACGATTTCTCAAAAATTATAAAATTAATTTGTTTAAGTTTATTCTCATTATAGAATAAGAAAAAATATGTTAACAATCTATAATTAGTTATATTTAGATAATATATTTATACATACATACATATTATATATATTACATTGACAAATAATATACAATACAAATTCGCTTAATTCAATAAAATATCTTGAATAATTAATTCATTTTATATTGTCATTCCCTTACAATGAACTGAAAAAAAATTATTTATATATTTATTATTCTAAACTAAAAATTTAAAGTATTTTAAAATAAATAACTTATTATTTACCAATAAATTCTGAAACTGGATCATTATCTCCATCACACCTCATTGTACCAGTTATTTCTTCATTTTCGACAATTGGTAAAAATAAATCAACAAATTCCACTGAGTAAGGAGGAGAAACTGCTTCTAGAGCCTATTAAATAATTATATACATATATTACAATTAATAAATTTGAAATGCATATGGATAATTTACTTCTGTAACAAAGTAACGAATTAAGGAAATATCTGTATCTCCTCGATGCCAGCATTGTTCAATGTATTTAATAACTGGAACAACACAACCACAGCATAACAAATTCACCATGCGGTCAAGTAACATCTTTTTCATTTCCAACTAAAATTAATATATAAATTTACACTAACTATAAGTGATGTGAAATTAAATAAAAATTAATACAATATGTATAAAAACAGTAACAAGTAAGTTAACAGTAGATTAGTTATTAACTTACATGTACTAAAATTTCAAGTTCATCTTGTTTGGATTCAAATAGAGATACAAATAATTTTAATATAATATTATGTAGTTGTGGATGACATGTAACAACTTCATCTAATAGTGCTAAATGAGTAGGCGTATGTTCAGTACATAATTTAAAAAAACTTGGTTCTGAAACGGTACACTCAACCCAACATATTAAACCAACAGCAACAGCAGGATATCTTTATAATAACACATACAAATTAAATAGAGATATTTATATTTATACAAACATTTTTTAATGTGCTATATTATTGATAAAATTATTGTTAAAAAAAATTAATCAAAAAATCCATTTTTTAAATAATTCTAAATACTGAAATCGTTATACAACTTTAAACAAAATATTTTAATAAAAAATAATACAAAAGTAATTAATAAGAATCGAATTAACTCTTAATAATAAAATAAAAAAATAATACAATTTAAATGATAAGCATTTTAAAATGTATCTAAATAGAATAAATTACAATTATCATTTAATGATAAAATAATAAAATAAAATAAATTATTTATTCTTCTTTGTAAATATAATGAAATCCCATAAAATAAAAAAAATACTTGGAATTATGAGAAATTTGAAATAAATAACATCAAAACAAATTTTTTTTATGAAAAAATTGTGCATGAAATTTAATAATTTCCCACTAGTGAAACTGTTGCAATATTAGGACCCTGAGCGAATTAAAGAATGTATTGTTTCACAATGATGTGTGTGTTTTTTTTTTTATATCTGAAGACAATTTTTACCTGCCCGAAATAATGCTCCAATTTTCATGAATAGCATATTTTTCTGGTTGGAAATTGGATGTAGTTGGCACTTTATTTAAGTCATTTTTAGAATTTCTAAAAATTAACCCTATGCGATAGAAAAAATGATGAAAAACGGAATTTTTCACAAAAACTGAAATTTTGATAAATTTGATTTCTATATTTCACGATTACACGGGCAATTTTGAAATTAGAGACTTGAAATTTCATTTGGGTGTTCACATAGTAGCTGTATATATGTGATAAAATTTTGGAACCATTACCTTAATTTTTCTACAAAATATAAGATTGAATATTTCATAAAATTCTTGTCATTATGTAATTGTTTGATAAAATTAAGAATTTTGGGTTTTAAAGTCTGAAAATTTTACTGAAGTATACTTACATATTACTTAACATCATATCAGAGTATTACAAAAATCCCAAGCATCAATTTTTTTTACAGCTGTTTAAAGTTGATATTTTTAGTTCAAACAATAATATTAGAATCCATACATGTATTCCTCTTATTATTTTTCAATACTTTTACAAAAAAATTAATAGAAAAGCCAAAAAATTTGGAAAATTTTATTACATACTGATATATAATCTTAACATATTTCCAATATATTAGGAAAATCTCAAGTTTTAATTTTTTATAGGTGTTTAAAGTTGAAAGTTCAGTAAAATCAATATTTAAAATATTTATATAGATTTATTTTAAAGAAAATTGACAAAATTTTGAATATTTTATTGAAGCTCAAATATATTTTCTTCAACTCAGTTCCAATTAATTGTCAATGATTACATTTACAATTATTTTTTTTTATAGCTGTTTAAAGTATAAAAAAGCATGGAAGGGATACAAGTGTAAAGAGTATAGTGTTGGAGTTTGATTACAATTTGAATGCAATGATAAATCATTATATTTGAACAAAGATTCTGAAAGAAGTACTGTCAAATTTGGGTATTTAAGTGACTCATTTAGGGGTTCTATAACAAATTATTTATGTTAAACATAGAGACTGATAAATGTTAAAATTTTAATTGGTGCATATATTTTCTGATGATCTTTGCTCTGAATCGTTTTTCAAATATAATGATTTATCATTGCATTCAAATTGTAATCAAACTTCAACACTATTCTCTTTACACCTATATCCCTTCCACACCAGTATCTCTTCCTTTGCTTTTTTTTTTATATTTAATTTTATAACAAATAATATTGATACTTTTATTTATTAAGATGATATACTATTTCCATTTATGCTGTTTTCATTAATCTAATATGAATTATAGTAAAATAACAGTCATAGTTCAAGTTGATTTTGAGATTTTAAATTTTTATTAAAAGAAAAAAAATCTCTTTATTAAATATGGTTTTCGAATTTTACTACTAAAAATAGGGTATATATTAAGAACTTTAAATATGTATCAAATTACCTGATACATTGATAAATAGTTGTTACTTCAGCAATTAATTCTGTTGAACTTTTATTTAAATTGCATATACTATGAACTTTATCAACTGCTTGAATTGTAGATTTTAAATCATCTTTATTAATCATTTTTCTTTTTTTACCAGATGTCACTTCATAAACGCTAGCAGAATAAGCATAAAGATATATATACTTTGGTTTGTATTCTGGGTTTAATTTCATTCCTGGCTTAAATAAAGCCTGAACTAATAATTCTATTAATAAAATGAAGTAATTTAAATTTTATTAAATTTAGAAAATAATAATACAATAAGTAATAATACAATACATACCAAGAAATTGAGGAATTCGAAGTAAGCTAACTGGAGGTGAATCAGTAGATGAATAATGTTTATGTAATACATTAATATCAGCAGGATTTAATGCATTTCGCGATAACATAGAACTTAATGCTGCACAAGGCTGGTCATATGGAGCAGCACCGTTTAAAGCCATAGTTATAGGAGTAACATCATTTCTAATATAAATAGTAAAAATTATATAAATAATAATGAAAATTATTTTATTCAGTACCTTTCTTGAGCACAACGAGTTATTTCTTGAGAAAATCTTTTCATATTTACTCCTCCATTAGATTCTTTGGCTAAAACTTGAAGAGCAACTAATGTAAAAACGTATGTATGTTGGCTATGACATACCATTTTCTGAAAAAATAATCACCTTAATTTATTATCTTAATAAAATAAGTATTAGAAATGTATTATGTCTAAACAACATTTCAAATTATATTTAACTAAATTTCATTGTCATAATTTAAAACATGAATGTTTAAAAATTGCTTTTAAATAAACTAAATGCAATCATTTTTTTAATTTTTTTTTTTAATAATTTGTTATTCTGTTTCATAGTTATATATGAAAATATAATATATTAATATAATTTTAAAATAATTTATAATAATTAACTGACAGCACATTCTTGAATTGTATTTTGACGATTTTCAGTGGTTGTTTTTATAGATTCTGTGATAAAATTTTTTAATATTCGTGAATATACTTCAATTTGTTGGGATGCAGTAGATATACTAGTTATTTCTCCTTGATATCCAGCATCTGATATCAACTATTTTAAATCAAACAATTAAAATACAAATTTACAAAATTGTAGGTATAACATATTTCACCATTACCTTAATTGTAAAATTCAACATTAGACAATCGGGATATTCTTCTGCCAATCTATAAATTAATGATCTCCATATTTTATGTTCAATCATTTCTGTTAACCAAGCTGGTGTCTATATAATATATTAAACCAATACAAATTAAATATATTTTATATCACTTTAATAATATCTAATTATATAAATTAAATTGCATGCCATACTTCTCCTTCCTCACTAAATATTGTATCAGCTTTTTTCGGATCAAATGTTTTTAGTACCATATCTTTAAGATGATTTTCTACAAATGATTGAACTTCTCCAACCGCAACACCTAAATGGAACAATTTATTTGTAATATATTAAAGTTTAAGTAATTATTAACCATGTTTATTATTTATAATAAATAATATTAAATAAACAAGAAATTAATTGATCATTTACCTCCAAGAATTAGCCATTCAGCTACCATATTAGCCATTTGAGCAACACCAATATAGTTTTTTGATAGCAATTCTATTACATGTTCAGGAGTACCACCTACTTGAAAATACCTGTAATTTAAATATTGTATTAGTAATTTTAAAATATAATGATTGACTAATTAATTCTACACTGAAATAAAGTAGGTGTTACAAAATTTTATCAAAAATATAAAAGCTTACATGATATTATAAAAAAATTATTTTACTATATAATTATTAATGTTTATTAATTACCTCTTCAATTGTGAAAATATTCCAGGTTCCATAATGTAATCTGGACTACTAAATTTCTCCAAACATTGTGTTAAAGTTTCTTGTGGATTTTCTAATATATCATCATTATCATCAGCCTAAATAAAAACAAATTGCAAGATAAATATTTTTTAAATTTATTTTTATTAATATTATCACAGAATAGATTAAATTTAATCTATTCTGTATATTATGTTAATATGATTTAGTCAGGTAAGTTTAATAGTCCATAAATTGAAGAATAATACATATTTTTTATCTTTTTTTACAAAAGAAAAATAATAATTTAAAATAAATGTATTTGAGTATGTAGGTTGTAGGTTGTAGGTATCTAGTTAAATATATCTTTATAAGTAATAACATTGCTTTAACTAATGAAAAAAAAGTAGTATTCACTATCCAAATAAATTATAGGTTGACTAATAAAAAGGTAAATTAGTGATATACATATAATTATTTATTTAAAATTATATACATAATTACATTAAAACATTCATTTAAGTGTTAATAATTAAGTTTATCAATTAATATTAAAATACAAACCTCAACATCAACATCACCATCCCAACGACGATATTCATCATAATCATCATCCATTGTTCTTAAAAAAAAAAAAAAAAAAAAAATAGAAAGAAGTATTATTATATAATTATATATATATTATACAAAAAAAATAGTCTTGTAAACAAAATATTTTAAGTTATAAACTAATTTTAATTGATACAATAATTAATAAAAACCAAGTACCAAATATATGGTGAAATATAAATTTTTAGATTTTTACTAATATTACTATACTTATAAATTATAAAACTTTAGTAGTTTAAAATACAATATTAAAATGCAACGTAACAAATATAAGTGTTATATGAACATTAAATATATTACTTGTTGTCTCGTTATATATTATACCTTCGTTTAGACTTCAAAGTTCAAAGTAAACTTAAAGAATTCAATCTTCAGCGTTCTATTTATGTTGATCCGTTGTAAGTTGTAAAATATAATTTGTATAAATTAAAATTTGTAGACACTAGACTTGCTAATTTAAAATTTTGTTGATATAATTATTAATTATATATTACCACAATTTACGATCTTTCTATAATCGTGATAACAACTATTATAGATAATAAAGACGAGATAAGAAGAACAACTCTTACCCACAGAAATATATAATATATCACGAACTAATATACTTATAAACTATATTATATACTATACAAGTATTGTAGAAGCTTACCGTCGCGCGTATAGTAGAATACTAGAATGGCGTTTCGCGTTTTATACTTTTATAGGTCTACTACCTTACGCCATGTCCTAATTGGATCGGGCAATGCGGTGCGTGCGTTACGATCATAGACTAGAATACCTTTACGAATTTACGATTATCATTCGCACTACAAAATTTTTATTGGTAATTTTTCATGTGCTAAAATTAAATACGGTTTACCGTTGCGGGTAGTGACGTGGTCAAAGTGTTAGGGTGAGTGGTAGTAGGGTACCAATGAAGACTAGAAAATATATTCGTACTAATAATTAGGGAATATTTTACCAATAATTGGTAGAGTAGGTATACCTATCTAGATACTTTCAAAAATACTATTAGTAAATAGTAATTTATGACGTTTGAAATGTTTGAATATAATAAAAAAAGAAGAACTGATAATGTTGTGGAAGGGATACAGGTGACAGGTCTAAAGAGGATAGTGTTAAATTTTGATTAAAATTTGAAAGCAATGATAAATCATTACATTCGAAAAACGATTCTGAGCGAAGTACTGTCACTCTGTCAGATTTTGGTATTTAGGAGGTGATTTAGGAGTTTTAAGATAAATTATTTATATTGAACGTAGAGACTGATAAATGTAAACATTTTAATCAGTACATGCATAATATGAAGAACTTCAAAATCGTTTTCACGAATGTAATGATTTATTATTAGTTATTCTTATTACATTCAAATATCAAATGATAATCAAAATTCAACACCATTCTCTTTACAGATGTACCTATTCCTTCCACAACAATACCCCTTATTTCCTTGCTTTTTATATATATGATATAAAAAGTACTGAAAAAACAGATAAAAGAATAAATGTAAGAAAATGCATAAATAAAAAATGTAAAGATAAGAATTTCGGAAAAAAATTTACAAAGGGGATCCTGTTATAAATTGCATTTTAATTTTTATACGAGTACTTTTTATATTTCACCATTGAAATTACAATTTAAAAGTGTTAGAAAAATTATTATATTTTTTACTACATTTTTCTAATCGACAATAAATTTAGTATAATATAAAAAATGTTAAGTATAGTATTTCGACAAACTATTAAACGTTGTAGTAGTCGAATATATCGTTTAAAGTCGAGAAACGAAGAAATTAAAATAAATTTTTTTTTGTTTAAAATACTAGTAAACACGTTGTAGTATTCGAATATATCGTTTAAAATTATAAGGCGAGAAACGAAGAAATTAAAAAAAAAAATTTCATTCAAAATACTAGTTTACAGGTTATAGTAGTCGAATATATATGTATGGGGCCATCTGCAGCTGTACCTTAAGATTTAAGGGGATTGAAAGCGTCGATTTTCTTTCTCTGTCTAACACACATAAGAGATACGGATTTAGACATTTTCTACTTCCAACGTTACGATCGATCTAGTTATGCGATGAGGGATCTGAAAACGGATTTGAATTCGTTAGAAAGTCTACTTTAGATCGACTTTCCCACTTTTTTCATTTATTTGTCCTAAATTCTTCAAAAATTGAATATTTATAAATTTTTAAATAAAATTTGTTTCAACAACAATGAGAAGAAAATTTAAAAAAAGTGGGAAAGTCGATCTAAAGTAGACTTTCTAACGAATTCAAATCCGTTTTCAGATCCCTTATCGGCTTATCGCATAAATAGATCGATCATAACGTTGGAAGTAGAAAACGTCTAAATCCCTATCTTTTATGTATGTTAGACAGAGAAAGAAAATCGACGCTTTCAATCCCCTTAAGAAACAATTTTAATTATAAAAATTAAAATAAGCTTTTATAATATAAAAATTAAAAATTATTTGTGGTACTATCATTATGTATCATAGTTGTCATTTTCATACTAGTAAAAAAAGTCGCCATGATAAAACACACCCAGAAGCCACTAAACAGAGATGGTTTCGAGGTGTATTTCCTGATGCTGAGAGAGATGAAGGTGATGATCATAAAATAAAACTCCCATCAAAAGTACAGTTTTAATTTTTCATGATATATCGATAGTATATGATAATAAAATTTATAAATATAGTAAATGTTTATTTTTTTAACGTTGCATGTAGGACACATTTAGTATGGGGTAACTAAGCGTATATTATAAGAAAATAAATTGTAATATGTAAATACACCATTTTCCCCACAATCATTAGGAATTAAATTCAAATTTAAAAATGTACACTACGGAAAATCAGAAAAAATAGACACTGGTATACGTGCCTGATAATAACTTCCAAATAACCAATTCTACAATATAGTATATACCAAATATAAATCAATAGTATTGAACTATTGATAATATTGATTAGAATTTTAATTTTAATTTTGACGCAATATATTAAAAAAAATCGATTGTGTCGATTTAAATCACAAACTAAAGAAATTCGATAATATTTTGTTTATTACGATAAAAAAATATTTTTAAGTTGGAAGACATGTAAAACGCATTGTGAGATTATTATTTAATATTTTAAATATCATTTGCATAAAAGCAATTATAACCTAAAGAATTCAAATAAAAATAACTGTCAATTAAACTGAATATTCAAACAATGGCAAAGAAACCAGTAGGTAACGTGTTTCATGTTTATGAGTTTTGTATCGTCATTGTAGTGTCTATGCCTCTATGCCAATTGTCTATGGATGATCGGACATTTTGGTTGTCCTTTTTTTTTTTTTTTGGTTATACTTTATTTCTGTAACATTCGTCAATTTTCATACACGTGTATGTTTCGCAATAACTACAATTCAGAATTCTACAAGTTAGAACCTAACTGTCCAGTAACAGGTATAATTTAAAAAGCACTGATTCGTTTATTTTAAACATGGAAACGTCTGATACTAAGGACTTCATCGTGGACGTAAACTATGAAATAAATGACACGAATGATGTTCCGTTGGACTTGGAATGGATGTCTTATCGGTCGATGGTCAAGTATGCTATGAGTATTGGTCTGCCAGGAAATTTTAAAGTGAGTGTGTTATCTTTTGTAAATAATAATGAAAGTCTAAAATACAAAAATTCAATCATGTGCGTAAAGCGTAATGACTAATGAAGTAATGAATGATGAAGACTAATGTACAAAATGCTAGATTGCTAGTTACCATTAATTAGATATATTTATTATTTACTGATTCAGTAATTCACATTTATAATAATAATAATTTATCTCAATATTGAAATCTGGCAATTAAATGAGTTTTAACATTTAAGATTCAACTAATATCGTTCAACTTACAGGCGGCTAGTATTTACACTATAGTATTTTACGCAGTTTATCGTTTTCTAGGTTTTACCTGCCACCATTGTGTTTATATTTAGATCAATGTTGCATCTCCAATACCAGAACCGGTTTTACGTCCGTGTCTTGCTTTTATTGTCCAATCGTCCAATTTGATACTTTGATATGTAGTTTAGGTGTATCCAAAAAGTTCAACTCTACTAGTATTAAATAATAAATACCTAATTATTATTGTAAGCCCTTCCATATCCGTAGAGATAAGAGACACTTGTTTAATTATTCGCACATCCCAATCTTAAAGTCGTTTGTTAAGCCTGACGTTTGGCAACTGGCGAAAGTCTCGTATGTACTATGTTGTAATCATTGATATTTGGAACTGCGTGCGTACTACGTGCGCAGACTTTTCACTATTTTTCAGTTACATTTTTATTCCAATTTTCGGGTCTTGCATGTCGCATTATTGTGTAAATGTGTTCGACGTTTTGATATATTGCTTTCTTTCCTTTCAATATTATATACATATTTATATTACTATTATTTTGTTCGCCGATCTAATCGAACGATTATTTAGAAATTAGTAAGTATGTTAATTTTTAATTGTTTTATTTATTTTGTACCAACTCTGTGGGTAAATTGTAAATGATTTGCCATTTAAATATTTTATTCCGTTTATACTTGTATAAATACAGTGTGCTTACAAACTTTATTTTCTCTTTTTCTCTCCCTATATGACTAAAGTTTTTGTGCCCTACTATACCTATATAAACTAGAATATATTTTTCCCAATTCATTATTATATTATGCACCTAGTTATTGCTCTTTTATTTCATACATCCATTAATCTTGGTTTCAACCCAATTCATTTCCAACAAATTGTTGCTTTATAGTATGCTAGAACGGATTAAAGAAAAATGCGCACCAATGCAATACCTAGTTTTACTACATGGTTTATCCCCTATACCCTTAAATTTTGACATTTTGTTGTATGCTGCTCAATGAAATTTGTTGTTTATAATTTAATTTTATAAAAACTGCTGTATGTATTATTCAATATACAAATAACACAAAAGGTATTGTAAATATTTAATATATATAATATACCTAGGTACATTAATTATTTACAACATATACAGAATAAGCAATTTATACCAATTTTTGAAGTTCATAAATTATAATTACAATTATAGTAAAAGAAATACTAGTATATATCTCAAATAAGATCAAATAGGTGTAATGGGAGCATTTATTTGTGTTTAAGTTTAATAATTTATTTTTAAAATCAATTAAAAAAACTTTTGGTTAATTAATTAAATTAAATTAATTAAATTTGTAACATTTTTAATATTTAACATGATATTTTGTACCTACCTATGTTTAATATAACTAAAGCATTTAACCTGTTACTGAAAGTAGTAGATCTTAAATAGGTAGTTCTCTACTTTTTTAAGAGTTAAAAGATATACTTATTCTAAAAACTATACATAAATTAGGAACATTATCAAAATTATCATTTTTTATAAATAAAAATATATGTAGCACTAAATTATTTTCAGTATTCTCAAATTTTATTTCCTTTCATAAAAGGAATGTATTCACCTGTTAATATTAATTCATTTTCAACAATTTTCAACATCCGAAACAAACCTTAATGTCTAAATTAAAAAGTAAATATGTATAATATATTTTTATCAATAGTAATTCTTTATAAATTTGTAATATCAATGTCACGACATAGTTTACTGTCTATTTCGTGGCAGGTATTTATATTTCACAGACTTGTAGTCTGATATTATTATAACCAATAACCACGATTTTAAACTATGTTGTTAATTCACAAGACATAAATATACACAATAAATGGAAAATAAGGATAAAAATATATTGTATATCTCAATGAAATAAAATAATTTTTTGATAAATTGTCAATTTAATTCAATACAAAATCTGTATAAAATAAATATTTTAAATAAAATATTGAACTTGTCATATTCTTGGCATCCTTTACTATTTAATGCTCTAAGCAATTGCTTATATGTTAATCCAGTCCTATTTGTATGATGCTGTGTTTTGTTTTTGATCGAGTTATATTTTTTATAAAATTTGTAATCCATTGAACATTATTTATTATTCTTTATTAATGTTTTATATTCTGTATTACACATAAGACAGGTTTTTCTTTGGAATCTTATTAATAAACATTTACAGCTTTTATAAGTGACTAATTATTTGACAACCACGGATAATTGTTGATAACATTTCATATATTATAAAGTTTTATATATAACTATTTATTATATTAATATTAATGTTTACAGAGACAAGAGTATATTCAACTATTAAGATTACATGGAATGGGTTTAGATTTTGAATGTAAACAATTGGCACAAACTATGAAAACAAATAGACAGATCATGAAAAAGTCTATTCCTAAAAAGTGTATTGATAAAAAACGTTCTGTAGGAAGACCCCGGAAACAAAATGTTAATGAAGAATTATCTGAGATTTCATCAGAAAATGCTTCAACACGTGCATCTGTGATTACTAGAAAGCCTGATCATAACATTCATATGCTTCAAACCAAAAAAATAAAGAAACCTAATTCAGAAATTCAAGTATAACATTATCTATTTATAAGATATTTATTGTTTTACATTAAAATATAGTTTAAGGATTAAATAAATTTCTCTATTTCAGATGCCTTCCTCCAATAATTTAACTGTAAACAATAATGTCAAATTTTCGCCACCAATTGCAAAGACTACAAGTGATCTTTTAAGAAGTAAATTACTTTCGCCAGACAGGATAAAATTTAATAATTCAACAAATATAAATACTATAACATCAAATAACACTTATTATAAATACTATCAGGTTTGTATTAGTTTATTATTTGAATTTTATATATTAAAACAATATTTCTGGACATTATAATTATATTATATATATATGAACTCCAAAGGAAGGGTTTTTTTTAGTCTTGAGTATAATTTATAAATCTTTCTGCATGTATTGCATTGTATCAATTTTGGACATTTCATATATCATAAAATTTTCATTATTGATCATACATATCATTTATTATATTAGATTATTTTCCATTCACGAGTCCTATATAACTATTTTTTCTTTAGTATAATAGCTCAATACGATCTAATCTTGATGTTCCAAGCAAATATTTTTCATTTGTTGATAATACATGCAAGTTAATTGTATTGGTTTTAATATTTTAAATGGTTAAAAATGTTTTTAATTTTTAGACTAAATGGAAAAATAATAATAAAATATTAAATACACAGGAAGAAGAAATAAACTCTACTGTAAACAATTACCTACCTAATATTCAAATTTTTCCTGATATTCCACAATTGGCTGATGTAGATTATAATGCAAGTTTCGAGCAAGACAACTATAGCGTGTAAAATAATATAGTTATATACAATATGATTATTATTTTAGGCAACGGGCATTAAATATTTTGACTGGTTGGCATTGTATAGAAATGAGTAGTTGAGATTACTTGGAGGATATAAAAATATATATTTTGTCAAATTTTTAACACTTAGTGTGCACATGTGTAATACAAATTTTTATTTGTTTAAATAACAACAACCATATATTTTACACAATATTTGAATAAAACTAATTTTTTTTTAAGTAAAAATTATATTTAAAATTTATATCAAAAATTGACCTACTTACAGTTATTTTAATTTCAAATAATAAAAAAAAACCCCCCGGCAATTAGATAACATGAATATTTCATCCAAATAAATTTATATTGAAATAAAAAAAAATTAGGATGATTTTATTAACACTTATGTTTTGTTTTCAAATGTTTACTCTTCTCGCATACATATGTGCAATAGAAGACATTTTTTTTAAACTACAATACATTTATGCCACAAAATTTGAATAAAATAATTTTTTTAGGTAATATAGGTATTAACTTTTCCATCTTAAAAATTAATTAAATCATAACAATTTAAGTCATTATGTCATTTTATTGTTTTATGTCATTCTCTCTCTCTCTCTTTCGTGTGGTACCGAACACCTATTTGGCAGAATTTTTATTGGGTACCCGTAGGTTTCTCTCATACCCGGTTGGGGGGATGATGGTAGTCAAGGCAGTGAGTTATAATTCACAGCGCCGGTCACCCATCTGCTGTTGATGCCTGGCTACGGTGCTTAACACCTCAGTAGCTTTCGCGATTTTCACGCTGACTACACGACATGTTCCCCTTATTATACCATTAAAATAAAAAAAATGTATTGCATTTTGTTAAAAATTTGATGAAATCTATATTTTATATTCCAAATGTCTTTCAAATATTAGAAAATATTCAATATTCAAATATTTCTATATAAGATAATTTTGCAGACATGTTTAATGTTACCTAAAATTATAATCTCACATACTTGATTGTTATTTCAAATTATAAACACTTGGCTTTTAATAGAAATGACCAAACTGATAATGATGCAACATTATGTATTGATGATTCTGATACCATAAGTAATCAATCTACAGAGAATGTAGAACGAGAACAACAAGATTTTGATCAACGTTGGGCTATGTCATTACGTATGGATAATGGAGAAATGATAAATAACTGTGAAGCATTCAATTCACTTGATGAAGTAGAATTATTTATTCAAACATGACCAATATATTTATATAATTATTAAATTTTCATCATGATTTAGGGTTTTTTGTTAGGTCCTCAAGATTCAACTTCAGTGCAAAATGATCTTATACAAAATTATATAGAAACCAATGATGTTAACTTTATGCAATTACCAGATTCTAGTGGTGAAGTAATTAAAACCTTGCAGTACTATGAGTCAGCATCAATTAACCCACGGCCATTTCCAGAACATGTAACTTATATTTATATTTATTTAATTTTTATTATGTTATACCTTTGGATCTATAATTGTAGAATTTAAACGGATCTATTTCAAATGAACAAATTGAACCAGATGTACAATTAAATTTAATGGAAGGAAATCAAATAGAAGAATTTGCTAACATGATTCCTTGTCCAGTTGCTGGCTGTTTATGGTATTCAGGTTCTTCAACTTTATATGTTCATTTGTTTTCAGTAAGTCTTAATTTGATAATTACTCTCATTAAGATTTATATCTCTATTTATTATTAAAGAATATAATATTCGAATAGGCAATTAGTGGTTTATTTATCTTTTTTCACTTCTGTCAAAACTATTATGTATCTTTCTAACCAATCGATTTAATATTTAGTGGTATGGAAATAAAATTTCTGTGATTCATTGTTTGATTTGTTTTATTCTAGCCATCAAAAAGTGAATAAAATATTTGCTTTAAACGAGGGGCAATCAAAAAGTAAATTGCATTTTGCCATATTTTTTGTTGAAACTTTGGGGTAACACTCTAAAAATTATACTTTCAACATATTAATTCCTAAATTGATAGTTAGTTAAGCTTATCAGTAACAAGTTGACAATCATGACTACTGCTACTACTACGTCGTCCAAAATTGAAATTCTTGCAATTATTAGATTTTTATGGTTAAAAAATTATAAACCAGTACAAATACATGGGGAAGTGTGTGAAGTTTATGGTGATGATATGGACGAGATATGCAGTTGAAAAGTGGTGCAATATGTTTAAAAATGGCCGAATGGATATCAATGATGATTACCGTGCTGGGAGACTGTCCACAGCACGGTAATCATCATTGATTTCCGTTCGGCCATTTTTAAACATATTGCACCACTTTTCAACTGCGAAATTGTTTTATCACCATAAACTACACACACCTCCGACCACCCCATGTATTTGTACTGGTTTATAATTTTTTAACCATAAAAATCTAATAACTGTATGAATTTCAATTTTGGACGACGTAATAGTAGCAATAGTCATGATTGTTAACTTGTTATTGATAAGCTTAACAACTATCAATTTAGGAATTCATACGTTGTAAGTATAATGTGTAGAGTGTTACCCCAAAGTTTCAACAAAAAATATGGCAAAATGCAACTTACTTTTTGATTGCCCCTCGTATATTTTTGAACGCGTTTATTATGAAAGTTTATAAATTAAATATTAATACTAAATAATATTTAAATATTAAACACTATTATAAATCACAATGCATTTTCATTGTTCTATAAACATTTGTTATTATCTTTTTAAATAAATACTTTATTAACTTTTGGTAAAAACAAACTGAAAACAAAATAAAAATAATTAATAAAATGTATATATTTAATTATATTAACATATTATGAACTGTTTTATTAGTGCCACCAAGAAATGATATATTATGGAAGTTCAATTACACATGTATTTAAATGTCAAGATATACAAAATTTTTGTTTTTATACTCATTTACAATATATACAAAGCACTATTTATATTATCACAGTTTCATTTGATGAGTATACCCGTACATTTGTTGCTACTATTCAAGTACTATATTTATACTAACACTTGTTGCAAAAATTGTAATTATGATATTCTTATTTTTAGCACGTTTCATCTAGTAATAATACAAGTGCTTCATCAACTACAGCCATATTGACTACTAAATCTTTTTATAACAATGATGATCATTCTTGGGTTGGCCAAGTACAACCTTATAGTGTCCCATTAGATTTACTACATTCTGATGGTAAATGTTTATTTATCGATCCTATAAACTCATATGAAAATTTAATTATAAATGTAAACTTGACATTGCCATTATCTTCCTCAAACGATTCAATGTTGGCTTGTCTATAAAGGGTTAAATATTAGTATATTACTAGAAAGTATTTAATAGTAGAATATTTATAATATGTTTAATTTTATTTTATTAATATAATATATTACCAATAAATTTAAATAATATTATCAGTTTTTCTTATTATTTTGTTAATAAATATAAAAATATATATTTTAATATGCATGCTATACATTTACATTTAATATTATATTATACAAATCTTTGTATTTAATTATTTTGTTATATTAGGTACATAATTTTATTAATATTGATTTTTACATTACTTAACATTTAATATACTCTAAACAGTTTTGAAAGTATAATAAAAATGTTAAATTATTATGTTTTTAAAATTTATAATTGATAATATTGTCATATTTTATTATTATTATATTGTTGACTTATATTTCCAATAAAATATTTTTTTTAATATTCATTGTTATCAATAATTGGAAAATGAGTATATAATTTTAAATACTTTTAATTAGTAAAAATTTAATTTAGTTAGAAAAGAGAATTTTTTGTTCTCAAAACTTGTATTTTATTTTAAATTTCATGATTCCTATAAGATGTATTTTTATGTTTCAGTAATAAAATATTTTTTGTATTACTAAATGAATACTTTTTATATACTTTTATTAAAATATTACAATTTTTCATAACTTGACTAAATAAAGTACATATTATAATATAATCTAAAATAAATGAAAAACAATTTTGCTAATATAGTAATTTGCTGTTGAAATGTTTAGTAATATTAATTTGTACAATACACAATAAGAATACTCTGAATGCTTGGAGCTTTCATGGTTTCCATTTTTAATCCTCGGATAGCTTAGGTTTGTTGGATATGGTTATATTAGTGTTTATACTGAAGAAATCGGATCACAATATTACTCAATATGTCCATTTGACTTCATTGAGGATAAATTACTTATTAATAGAAGGGATAAACTCATAAAAGTATAAATTTTATATATAAATTACTAAATGTATTTTAATAAATATTGACTTGTAAAATTTACAAGATATGGTTATTGGTTATGGTAGTGTTTATACCAAGGTAGGCCAACATGAAGTGACTTGTGAGCCACATCAGAAATTGCAACCGTAGTAAGAGGGGAAAAAATGTTTTACACTCAAATGTTCTATTCATTAAATGTTATTGAAAACGAATGCCCTATTATGAGAAATCCTATTGCAATAGATACAGCACCACAGAAATAGAACTTTTAAAATTATTAGAAGATAAAGCAGTTCAGAGACAGTTGTCATTCTTTATTAAAATTTTGGAAACTTGTGTCTACTGTACAATATCCAAAATTAAATGTTGCGCTCAAAATTTATCTCAACAATTTTCAAAACAACATATCCAGACTTCAAAAGCCTTACAAACAAATTCAAACTCATAAATTATATAACCTAAGTAATAAAAAAAATATTTTAATATAATTTTATTATATATGCATTAGTATTATCATTTATATATATTCTATTTATTTTAAAACTATAATTTTTTAATTATACCAGGTTGGCTACCTACCTCTGGTTTATACTGAAGAAATTTTATCACAATATTGCTCAATATGTCTATTTGACTTCATTTGACATACGATGCTAATTAATAGAAGGGAATAACTCGTAAAGGTATAAATTACTAAATTAATTTTAATAAATATTGGTTTGTAAAATTTAAACGTACTATTTTAAAAGGTTATTGATAATATTCATTATTAATCATTATTTTAGTCTAATATCTACAATTACAATGTTCTGTAGTATATAACATATAATTTATTTTCATTTTTAAATGTTCAGATATCTATTTTATTGAAATGCTGAATATGCTGATAAAACATACTAAGTATAAATGTATTAAATTACATATTTCATAATCCCTTGTTAAAATAAACTTCACTTGGAATTTTAGTACAGTTCTCTATTATTTTTTTATACGCTTCTTTGTCATATTGGTTTAAAGTACTAGATTGAACAGAACTGAAAATAAAATATATAATTATGTATTATAATTTATAATTAACCTAAATACATGCTTATGTTTATTGATAATACTGAATTAGAAAATACCATTGATGTATTTTTTTTTTTTTTTTTTTTTATAGCCTTTATTGAAATATATTATAGTTCGACAATTAAAAAAAAAAAAAAAATAATTAAATAAATAACAATTAAAAAAGACAAATAAAAACAAAAACGAGACTATAAACAAACGAAAAAAAAAAGAGAGATGTGAAAAGCCATTGATTGTAAATATTAGTATTTTTATTTATTTGTGATATTATTAACTGTTTGAATGTTGAACCAAACAAAATACTTTATAGTTCGGTTCAAAAATTTAACTTTATATATTTTAAAGTTTGTTTGCCGGGTTTGGTTATGAAATATAAATTAAATATAATGAATTTTTTTTTCTTATAAAATTCCCAATATAATCTCGTTATGATAAATAAAATGTTAAAAACAATATCATTTTGATAAATAATTATATTAGTATAATAATGAATGTAGATCATTATATATTATTATATAATAAGAATAACCAATAGGTATGTGCAATTAAGTAATATTTGTTAAATTTATTTGACTTTAAATTTTTAGATTCTGAGCGAAGCGAAGAATGTATTGGTTTTACAATGATGTGTGATTTTTTTTTGTTTTTTTTTTTATTCTGAAGACATTTTTACTACCCGAAATAATGCTCCGATTA
Source organism: Tetraneura akinire (assembly GCA_021307375.1). Taxonomy (NCBI): domain Eukaryota; kingdom Metazoa; phylum Arthropoda; class Insecta; order Hemiptera; family Aphididae; genus Tetraneura; species Tetraneura akinire. The sequence continues at coordinate 411,682 of JAIUCT010000010.1, forward strand.
TCACGAATAGGGTATGTTTCCGGTAGCAAAGTGGATCTAGTTGGTACTTTATTTAGGTCATTTTTTGAATTTCTCAAAATTGACCCTAAGTGGTAGAAAAAACTTCGAAAAAATGACGAAAAAGCGGCATTTTTCACGAAAAATGAAATTTTGGACAAATTCAATTTCTATATTTCACGATAACTCAGGCAATTTTTAAGATAGCGACCTGAAATTTTTTTTGGGTGTTCACATAGCTACTATGTATATGTAGTATAATTTTGGAACCGTTTGGTTAATTTTTCTCCAAAATATAGGACTTTGAATATTTCGTAAAATTCACGTTTTTACGTATATAATGTTTGATAAAATTGTTTTGGGCTGAAAATTTTACTGAAGTATACCTACATATTACTTAACATCATACTAAAATATTAAAAAAATCCCAAGTCACAATTTTTTTTTTATAGCTGTTTTAAGTTGATATTTTTAGTAAAACGAAAATTTTAGAATCCATACATATAAATAAATATACTGAAAACACTTTTACTACCCGAAATAATGCTTCGATTTTCACGAATAGTGAGTTTCAGATGTAAAAGTGAATGTAGATGGTACTTTATTTAGGTCATTTTTCGAATTTCTCAAAATTGACTATAAGCGGTAGAAAAAACTTCGAAAAAATGACGAAAAAACGGCATTTTTCACGAAAAATGAAATTTTGACTAATTCAATTTCTACATTTCACGATAACTCGGGCAATTTTTAATTGAGAGACTTGAAAATTTTTTTGAGTGTTCACATAGCTATCACATATATGTGGTAAAATATTGGAACCGTTTTTTAATTTTTTTTACTAATTATTGGACATTGAATATTTCGTAAAATTCTCGTTTTTACGTATATAATGTTTGATAAAATTGTCAATTTTTGGTATTAAGGTCTGAAAATTTTACTGAAGTATACTTACATATTACTTAACATCATGCTAAAATATTAGAAAAATCCCTAATCTCAATTTTTTTTTATAGCTGTTTTAAGTTGATATTTTTAGTTCAAACGAAAATTATAATCTGACTGAACTTCGCTCAGAATCGTTTTTTCGAATGCAATGGTTTATCATTGCATTCAAATTATAATTAAAATTAAACGCTATGGTTCGCACACCTGTATCCTGTGCGGCAGGAGTATCAGCTCATCTTTTTAATATTACAATCATATTTTTTAAATATTCAATGTAATTTCTGTTCAGTTTTGTTCGGATTCTAATATAAATATGAAATCGATGGTTCTAGATTGGTTAAACCTTAAAAATCAGGCTTTGTAACATCACTAGTATTTATAATCATCGGTAGTACCTACCTACTATATAATAAATAATAGATTTAATAAAAAGAGATTACTAATACCTAAATTGTGGAAATATTGCACATGCGGTTGGCAGCATACCTGCAAGTCTGTAAATAACAAAAAAAAACCAAAAATTATATTTTATTTATTTAGTATTTGTGTAAAAGGATAACTACAGACTACTGTTGACTTACTATTAATATTATATAACTATTTATTAATATTTATTAAAATATTAATTTAAATTAATATTTTTTATATATATAAATTTACCAAAATGTTTGAATAATTGATAAATATATTAATTATAAAATGTAATGTAGGTATTATCATACATATTAATATATCATATATTTTATGTATGTTTAATACTATAGTACTATACGTGCATTAGTCCACATCCTATCATTCTAAATGGAAAATGAGCCCATTGATTTAATCTGAACCAACAATTTTTGTTATCCAATGCGTCTTCTAAATAATTAATTATATCTATAATAAAATAATAAATACTCATGTTAAATGATTATACATTTGTATATGTACATATTTTTACTAGATATAACATATAAATATAAATTTCTCTAAAATGCACTTATTTTTAAAATTTACAAAAGCATTTTGTTTTGAACTACATTTTATTATATAGGTATCATATATTATATATTATATTTATTATGCCAAGTCTCTTAAGAAAAGTTTTTATTTATTTCTTATAAATTCATATAGGCATAATCCATAAGCTATGCAAACATAAAACGTGAAAAATTATAGAACTAAATTATTACGAGTTTAGATCTACGAGTATTATAAATGTAAATACTAAATGTTTACACACTCACAAATGCTTACAAGATAGATATAATGTATTTGATAAATGGCGGACAATAATATCAATATAAAAAAAAATAATAAATAATATATTATTTATAATTGGCCATTCACCCTATGAATGTACATTAAAAAAATATATTTAAATTAAATTAAAATTCTCAACTATAACAAATTTAGCTATTTTTCTTCTTAACCAGCGATTGTTTATAATTGTTATTTTAGAATTTATTCATGTAGCGGTCTTGCCTTTATTTTCAGCTGTACGAATTATTGTTTTTGATTTAAAGTGAATGTCTGTATTTTAGCTAAAGGTAATCTTGTTGTATTTGGTATTTGGTATTTACATACCTATTTAACTATTTTTCTACTAAAGAGTAGGGGATCAATAATTATAATTTAAAACTGATAATAAAACTATAGAAACATTGATAATAATATGTAGATTTTTTTCATCTTCATTATACAGACCATATTATTATTATATGAGTAGTTAATAGTAAATGTAAATTTAAAATAAAATGCTGACACTTGTGATTATTTAAAAAAATATTAATAGTAAATTTTTAAATAATATACTTACATAGTTACATATTTATTATATTTTAATTAGGGGTAACTTTAAATTATATAAATTAAATTAACAGATGACAGTACGACACACTTATTAAAGTAGTAGGTATTTATAATAACACCCAACTAGCATGTCTATGTCAAAAAAAAATATATATATTAAAAAATTAAATAATTTCAAAAACAGGTAGGTATGTGTAAAAACTAGGCATAAATCATGTTGGAAGTAAAAACTAAGACAGTTGGTCATATTCTTTGTTGTTTGTTACTTTAATCTTCAATTGATTCTTGACCATTTAATTAATTTTTACATATAGGTACATTTTAAAGCCATAAAATTTCAAAATTCAAATATAATTTAAATTTCAAAATTAAAAAAATTTCCAAAATTTTTAAAAATTCAAATAAATTTAAAAATTCTACAATATTTCTATTACTTCAATCGACGTTTCTTATTTATTTATATATGTTACATACAAAGTCTGAATTTGTACATTTCACGATTTATACAAGAATCGTTGTATAAATCGCGAAGTGTATATTATTTTTGTTGTATAAAGTAGATACTTCAAAATAACTAATATACTCGTATTATAATAGGTATTCCAAAATCAAATAAGTACAAAAAAAAAAAAATTAGTTTACATAGTACATATTATTTGAAATGAAATATTAGAGGTATAAATGTATAATATACTATTATACATCATTTAATAGTTAAAAGTTAAATAGTCTGATATTTCATTTAAAATAATATATTAAGTAAACTAGGTATTTATTTTTTTGTACTTATTTGTTTTTGGAATACCTTTTATAATATATTAATTATTTTGAAGTATCTACTTTACACAACAAAAATAATATACACTTCGCGATTTGTACAACAATTCTTGTACAATTTGCGAATGGTACAAATTTGGACTTTGTATGTAACATTTATAACGTATAATAATATAAATATAATATTATGTTTATTATAATTTACAATTAATAACTATTTCCGAAATTAAATAATCGTCAAATTAATGACCATATGAGGGGAAATAAAATTATTTACAATATGATGAATATTTATTGACGCACTGGCGGAACATTAACAAACAAGTGACTTATTAATAGGTAAATCTTAAATATATTTATTAATATAAATATAAATTTTATTTGGATGTGAATATGTGATTTAGTCTTACGGTCATTAGCGGCCTATAATTATGCCACTGTATCAGATCAAACAACCCTTTATTATCATAGTAGTTAATTTTTTGGATCTTAAATACATATCATAAATAAAATAAGATACTATAATAGGTACTCGTATATTTAATATTATTACTTACATATTCCAGGTGCGAACAGAATAATTCTTGTGATTATGGTTTCTCCTATACCTTTTAATGCAGCGAACTGTAAACAAAACATTACATCTTAGTATAAAATATGTATAATTGATTATAAATTACAATAAATTCATTATAATAGTACTAATACAATTTTCATTCGTATAAAGCAAATAATATTACTTTTATAATAAAAATATAGTTTAATACACCAATAAACTTTATATAAAAAAAAAATAACCTTGGAATAACCAATTTTTTCTTTATTGCAGCCATATATTGCAACGCCGTGGATGATTTCATTGTTTCTCGTTATTGGTACGTTAATTGCACTGGCCATTAACAATGTCGACAATGGAATAAATCGCTTGTTTATAATATTATAACATATTAACATAACACAAGTTAATGTTATTAATGTTTAAATAAACTCATGAATTTAATTAATATTTATATGTATAATAATATTTATTTACATAAAGCATTGGATTGCACATCTTTTTGTTTAGCAATTTTTCAAAGCGATATGCAGCTAGAGTTGACAATATTGTTGCTGCTATACCAGATACTCCGAATCTAATTTGACTCGCTGCTAGTTTAGTGTCACCATTACGATTTGTATAATTTACGAATGAATCATATGATTGATTTAGACCATGACAAATATAGCTGGGAGTACCCTTTCTATAATGAGAAAAATTATAGGTTTTATTAGGTAGGTAGGTACATATTATAATAAATAAATCAATAATTATGGACAAATAGGTACCAGGATACCAGGTGTCTTATACGTAATTATTAATTAAAGGTTATGATTATGATTTATAATTTATAAATAGTGGTTATTAATATTTTTTTTATTGTAATGTTTTGTTAAAAAAAATTTGTTAAATTTGTAATATTAAGCAATAGATAAGTTAAAAGTTAAAAGTACCTAAATAATAAAAATTAAGAATAACGAAAAAAACGGAATTTAGCTGTGGAAAGGATAGCATTTTTGTATCAATGTATTTGGTTATGTGATTATGTTACAGGTAATCTTAGTATACATAATACATTATAATAAATTAGAAAGCAAAAAAAAATTATAAAAAGTATTTGGACTTAAAGACTACGGAAAAAGATTTGTACATTATTAATGTATTATAATTATTAATTAATATTTGTAGGTATATTGCATGCAATTATAAATCATTATTAAAAACGATTCAGAGCGAAGTTCAGTCAACTATATTGATAAGTAATTGTAATTAGTTATTAATATTTTGATATACTAAAATTCAATAGGTAATATAAAACCGATATTTGGACTTTATAAGCAAAATTTAAAATAATATTATAGTTCCAAAATTTTATTACGATTGTAAAATATCTTTATGAAAACTCAATAAAATTATCAAGTCATAGTTTCATTTTTGGTTAGTTATTTTCAAATAATCAATTTAATTTTATCATGTAGGTATCATGTAAATTTATTAAGGTAAAAAAATTTTCTATTGAAACATTATCCCATTAATTTTTTAATCATAACACTATGACTTTCTTCAATTTGTTTATAATATATTATATTAAAATATAATATGTGTCAATATGTAATTTATTAACATCAATTTAAATTTAATTATAATTGATAAAGATATAGGTAATCATAATAACATTATTATATTTATAATTTATATATTAACTGGCAATAATAATGATGAATTGATGACCACTAAAATATAATACTATACTAAACTTCTTACATATAAAAATAAAATAAAATGTTAGCAATAACTAATAATATTTAAAATTTCAATATATTAAATACTGTAGATTTTAGAAAAGGTATAAAGTATAATATAACGAGTATGGCTTACGCGAATTGAGCTAATAGAAAAGCAACTAGTATTGTTTTTCCTAACGGTATAAATGATAATCGCCCAAAAACGTTTTGTATCTCATCCGTATCAGGGTGATAGGCATTTTCATAGACCTGTTTTGCATAAAACAATTGTGCTTCTGTAATTTCATTTGGAACTAATCCACAACTGAATAGAACAAAAACAGTAAAATCTAAAAAGGTATTAATAAATTTATTTTTTAAATAAATATTTGTTTTTATACTCCTATAAAGAATATAAAAACAATATTTACCTAACTTACGTTATGACTTTATAAGTTACAGTATGATATAGAATTATAGATATTATAAAGATGAAACGATATAATTATTATATTGTGTACTTGTATTATGTAATTAATAATTATATACAAATATAGATAGGTGGCCTATATTATATTAGGAGGTATATCGTATGACTTATGTGTACTGAGTCTGTAGTGTAGGTACAATTAATTATTGTATATTTGTATTAATGCATTGACATTTATTATTTAATTAGTAATTACATATTACTTTATTAAATAATATTTAATATGCAATGCATTTATTAATTATAATATACCAAATAAATTAAAAAAGATGTGAACAGAATGCAGCCGTGGAAAGGATTATGATGTTATGGAAGGACTGTGTTGTACATTGTACTTATAAGCTATAAGTTATAATTAATCGCTTAGGTAGTTAGGTATTTATATAAATTATTGCTTTCGAAAAAATGATTCTATAAGAGCATCAAATTCAGATATCAAATAATCTATCAGGAATCGCACCTTAATATTTAGGTACAGATTATTGATTAAGATATTGTGTGACAAATAAAATTTCGTAAATATCTGCACAAAAATATAATAAAATTTGTGTACTTTTGTTACAAGGTTAATAAAATATAATTTACAAATAGGTACTAAGTAGGTGTAAATGCAGGTATAATATTAATTAATAATTATTATTTATTTATATAATATAAAATTATAAACAATGATTATCTAATTAACAGTTTTGAACATGTTTTATACTTATTTGATATTTATATTACCTACTTAATAGTTAATTGTTTATATATATAACATTTCCCTGAAACAATTAAGAAAAAAAAATTATTGTTTACTTACGCATATGCAATACGTAATTTTCTGGCATCATCAATTGTGTTGGAGCTAGTAAAATTTAATTTGGGATTAGTAATCCAAGAATAATACATCCATCGTCCGAAATATGAATTCAAATTCCATGGACACACAGTTTCTTTGATTATGGTTTCCTTTGCCTTTGCCATAATAAATTATGACTACTTTTTGCAAAATAATTAAGGTTTAAGTAGTAATAATTTTTAACATATTTATAATTTAATGTTCATGTATGTACGTAATGTAATTTTAAAAACAGAGAGCTGAAGAAATATATATTAATATAAGTATTACGGAAATACGGACTATGGTTATTTAACACAAAATACAAAATATACTTTGGTAGGTTCATAAAATAAGTTACCTAACTTATTTTATGCCTGGTATTAATCTTGAATAAATATGTTTAATATAATATATAAGCATATAGACTATATATTTTTATAGCTGAAATAATAGTGTTATAAACACTAAACATGCACCTCATATAGGTACAATTTTTGGCTCTACCTAGTTTTTTTTATTACAAATTATTAAATAACCAAATTAAAATGATTCAAATTTAGTATATTAAATTCTAGACCAAATATTATAATTCACCTACCAGATAAAACATATCTTAGAATTAAATAACTACGTGTCATACTAGATATTTTTGATTATTAAAATACACACTTAAATGATTAGGTAATTGATTACATTAATAAATGTTAAAATAGTTAATAAAAATAAAATTATAATTTAATTATAATTATATAGGTATTGATTAAATATACACTTTTTTCCCTAGCTTTTTTCTCCACAAACTCCTGAACATTTTTATCAAAGTTTATTGCAGACAAATATCAATACCTATTCAATAATAATAAATATACAAGTATAATAGTATTATATTAAATTATGATCATAATACCTATATTAACAATAAGATAATACTGGTTTAGAATTTTAGATATTCAGTAAACAATTTATTTATTTCTTACCAACAACAATGAACTATTTTATATATTCGGTATTATGTCATTTTATTCATATTTTTATAATAATAGTATCTCAAGAATTGTTTTTATTTATCCATCATTTTTACGCAAGCCCCAGCCCCCAGGACCATATAGGTCTCACTGACCCCATGCCACATTTGTGTGAATCCTGGCTATAAATAAGTTTCATTGAGTAATTATTATTATTATTATTATTATTAGTTAACTTTAATTTTTCCCAATGATACGGGAAAACTTCTGATCAGTCTACATTTGGCACTAAGGATGCTAATTTGATTATAGAAATACGTTTATACAAAATATAAATATACTTTATGGGGATTTTTTTTTTATTAAAAATTTAAATATTTACAAATAGGTACCTACTTTTTTTATAATATATATATATATATATATAAAAAAATGATTAATTACTATTAATTATATTGTATAGTACATACTAAATATCCCAAACATACGTGAATCAACCAGTTAGAGTAATATGTAATTTATATTTACTTACGTAGTGAATTTTATTTTAAAATGTAGTTACTTATGTCATATATTTATTAATTATCGTTAGTGTAGTATTATAGTATTACACGATACAAATTAAAAATGTTGTTTTGTTGCAAAAATTAATATAGGTTTGTACAGTACAAAACGAAAAAAAAAACATTTACAATAATTAATAATTACCTACATTAATCATAATAAAATGTAAAATGTAGAAATCTGTGATTATAGTGATGACTTCCATAATCCATAGATACATTTAGATTTAAAGTTTTTATTTTGGCGGTAAAATTGAAAAACATATTAATACTACTTAGTTATTAGTTTATTACTTTATTAGTATATTAGTACCAACTTAAATTTTTAATAATTATAAATTATATTCAAAAATCAAATTTAATTCATTTTTAAAACTATAATTATTACCATGTTATTTACATGGCTACATAAAAAAACACCTATTAATAGATTTTATAAAGAATGTATTTCGATACTTTTATTCAAATATTTTTTATTTATATTAGAAAAGTCAGATGCAATTTTATCAAAAAAATTAGAATTTTAAAAACCAGATTTATATTATTTAAAAACAAAAATTCTTTAGACATTTAAAAATAGAAATATGTATTTTTTTTTTTAATAAAATTATGTCTATAGTTGAAATATTGAATTGTAATTAGATATTAGATGAATCCGTTTGGGGCAGCCCAGGATTTCATTTTGGGAATGGTTTTAAGTTTTAACTTAAAAATGTAGTACTAGAACCCTATTTTTCATATTTGCAAATAAATACAAAATTAGTCAGTTTTATATAATAATTGTGTCCTGTGGGGCGACATTCCAAAACGTACTATTTCCATTTTTCAGTATTGAAGGTTTTTTGTTGCAAATGATTCAACATTCATAGAGATATGATCATTTTACCTAAAAATCTATAAAATTATAATAAACATTTTTTTGTCATGTTTGGTAAGTAATATTGTAGATTTGTAGCCTAAATTTAACATTCTTTTGGGAGGCATAACTGCATAGAAATGTCAAACAAAAAATATAAAATTTCAATAAAAACTTTTAATGCCATAGAGGCATAGACACACGTGCCATGGAAACAAATAATAAAAAATAACAAATTCAGGGATGATCTTTCACACTAATTATTATTAAAGGTAATAGCAGCCATTTATAAATAAAAATTTCCATTGTAATTCTCAAAATCCCGTTTGAGCCCCTCCTAGAGTTGGGTTTATAACTTTTTAACTTAGCCTATCTTCTGCCCATAGGTTTAATATATCTCTGTATCAAATTTCGTTGTAATCAGTCCAGCTGTTTAAGAATGCATAACACAACAGACAGAAATCCATTTATATATATATTTAAATATAAATATGTAAATTAACAAATACTAATAGAAATACTATTTAATTCTCAAATATTATAATAGTGAACAATACATGGACTAGGGAAAGAACTTTTTTTTTAAATTTATTTATGTATTTATTTTATTTAGAATATGAATTCTTAGCATTGATTATAGAATTATAATCAATTATAATCTATAATCTAAGTATAATCTATTCTATAACCAATGATTCTTAGTAAATATTAAAGACTTTATTATTTAATTTTTTAATTTGTGAATCAGTGGGTATCGATTAGTAGGTATTTTATTCAAAATTATTATTAGTTTTTTTAAAATACAGAAATTAAATTAGATTTTAATATTTTATTGCTTACTTAAATTTGATTAATATTGATTTTGTCTTGAAAAACTGGAATGTGTAAAAATGATGTAATACTAAAAATACAATTCTTTATTTTTAATAATAGAATATGTATGTTTATACGTTTAATTACACAAAAACAAAACAAAAATATAAATTCAATATCTAAAACATCTATTAAGAAAGAAAAAATATTCTAATATAATTTAACAATTTGTATTACGATTTTTTTTCTATATTTTGTATTTTAACTGGTTGACTATTGGCAGTTTCATCACCTTGTTCTTCTGCATTTAAAAATTCTTCATCATCTTTCATACCATCTTTGTATACATCTGGATATTGGTCCATACAAGACCACATAGATGTGAATTTTTCTCTACATTCCATACCTTTAGGTTCTTCTTTACTATAATGGAAACATGTAAATGATTCTCTAAATTCTACACCACAAGGGCCAGTTGCCATTCCACCTAAACACGGACAGTTCCAGTTTATGGAACCATCAGGGAATATAAGACCTGGTGATGGTTCTGGTGGTGATAAAGTGACTTTACTAGGTGACTGATGATCTTCTTTTGTAGCAAATATAATTGTATCTTTACCATCTTTATATACTTGTGACATGTTTATAAGTGGTATCGTCTGTGATGAATGATATTAAACAAGGAGATGCACGAAGGACGTTAAATGCAATCGTATTTAAATCGTGGCGTCCAAATAAAGTTAATGCACCTCTAAATTTGACATAAAATGTGGATGGACACCGAACAATGGCTTTGTCAGCTTCAATTTTTAGTATATCAAAGTTGATACTCGATCCAAACTATATAAACATACAAATATAATAAATATATATATACATAGGTAAAGTATAATATACACACAGTGATGATATTTCGACAATTTTCTGGGACAGGTGAAAATTTTTATTAGGTTATATTCAAAAATTATATATTTACCTATTAATTATAGACAGATACTTTTATTTATCATTAGTTTGGGAGGGAGTTCAGTACTTCTGTTCTCCTCTTGTAAAACCACTACTCAATAATATGCATGTTAAGTAGAATATAATAAAAGAATATTAAAATGAATGTTTAATATATTATTTATTTTATATAAATACAAATTGAAAATGAATTATCAATCAAAATATAATTATTTTAGATTATGAGCGAAGTGAAAAAATCTATTGGTTTTATAATGATGTGTCTTTTGTTTTTGTGTTTGAAGACGCTATTTAAACCCAAAATAATGCTTCGATTTTCACGAATGCATATGTTTTTGGTTGAAAAGTGAATGTAGCTGATACTTAATAAAGATAATTTTTTGAATTACTCAAAATTGATCGTATGCTATCATTTTTCATGAAAACTGAAATTTCAATGAATTTGATTTAAATAGTTCATAACTTTAGCAATTTTGAACTTAGAGATTTAAAATTTTGGAACCGGTTATGTTAAATTTTCTAAAATTCTAGTTTTTATGCATATAATGTTTGATAAAATTGGCAATTTTGGGTTTAAGGTCTGAAAATTTTATTAAAGTATACTCATATATTACTTAACATAACTTAACATATCAAAACTTTTGAAGAATCCCAAGTCTCAATTTTTTTTTATAACTGTTTAAAGTTGATTTTTTTAGTGTAATAGAAAATTTAAGAATATATAATGAGTGTTTTACGTATTATTTCTCCATTTTTTTATATTATTGATTAATAAAAAAGACATGTTTCAATATTTCACAATGTTAATTAAAAATTGAAAAACATTTTTAAAAATCTTATTGAAGCTCAAATACATTTTATCTTAGTTTCATTTAATTGTAAATATTACATTTACGATTATGTTATTGTAGCTATTAGTTTAAAAGTAAAGGAAGAGAATAGTGATAAATTTTGATTAAATCATCACAATTGAAAAACAATTCTGAGTGAAGTAGTCAGATTTGGGTATTTAGATGACTAATTTGAGGGTTCTATGGGTATATAATATATATTGAACGTAGCGACTGATAAATGTAAAATTTTTTATCAATACACATATTATTTTATTAACTTTGCTCAAAATCGGTATTTGTATGTAATGATTTATCACTGCTTTCAAATTTTAATCAAAATTCAACACTCTTTTTACACCTGTATCCCTTCTTCCTTTGCTTTTTTAGTTTATCATTAAAATTATTATAAAATTAAACAAAATCTTTTAATTTATGTACCTAGTCTAATGTTACTTTTAAAAAGTTGTCAGACAAAACTTATGAATGTAAATTAAAACTTCATTTAATTAAAGTATTAAGTATATAGGTATAACTGTATAAGATATAAAATAAATATATATTTAATATTTAATTATAATTTTAAGGTACCTATTTATATATTTATACAAAAACATAATATATAAATAGGTAATTAAGTATTAAAATTGTTTATTTAATTTAATAAATTGAAAATAATTTGATTGTCTTACATACATTTGCAGTAAGGATGTAGAATGAATGAGGATGTATTTATAAAAAAAGAAAATATTTCGTAGTTTGTTTAAATTGTTTACATAACATAGGTTGTTAGAATGTCAGTGTCAGCAATACATTAAAAACACTATGGGACGTGGGAGTAGAATGACTACAAGTTCAGGCTATTGAATAATAACGAAAATCATAACACGGAACACAAAATGTATTAGTAATCATAATTTATACCTGGCCAAAGACTTCTTCGAGCGCTTCCTTGATATAAAATGAAAAGTGTCCGCGATTTACATCCAAATTTTTTCCTTTTTTGTCGACAACATTTCTAAGAAATTGGGGGAAAAAAATAAAAAATGTACCATAAAAATTTTAAAGATTTTATTCAATACATACAAAGTGACTTCTAAGAAGTAATATGAGCACATTGTCGATATATCATCATTTTATTCTAGCTTTTGGTGATTTACGTCATGTAAGAAATAAAATTCCTATGACTAACTAAAAATTATTTAGTGATGTTTTCCGTTCATATAGTTGAAAAACGACATAAATTGCAAACTTAGCATGCATAATCGTACAGAAAACCTCTAAAAACAAAATAATTTACTGTAAAAGAATAAAATAACGAACTATTTTGGAATAACGAATCGAAAAATGTTGTAATGAACTATAAAGATATTTTATGTTAATAGGGTCCGGGACGAATTTGAGGTTATCATCTGACGAATGGGAGTGCAACGGATCGATCAGTGCGGCCAACCAGCGTCACTGGCAACGGGTGGGAGGGATCTTGGAGATTCGGTTGCATTGCATTATTCATTTTTTATTTTATTTTCTTCATAATTCATTAATTCTACGGTTGCATCGGTGCCGAACTACTGATACGATAGGCGATAATTAAAATCAACATTCTGACCTATTGGAGATGGAGAAATATTATCATTTGTCAATTGTCATTTTGTCAGCGTATAATAAAAAGTGATTATAATTTTCGAATGACAAGAACAAAACGATAATATTATAATTTGTAATATTATTAATTAGTAATTATTAATTTTTTATATAGTCTTATGTAGAAAAATATCGTACGCACGTTATTTCGTTAACATTCGCTCGAATTTATCATATGGCCCTGCGCTGCGGTCACCGGTTCATGCACCTCCACTGACGTCCATAGTTCGATACCAGTCGCCGCTACCACCACCGTGATCACAGTCGACGAAACCAAATTTTTAGTTTTTTACGTCTAGCTCTAGTGTCTTTTCGGCGTGTGCGTGTCCGTTTCCATCGTTGTTCGATACCCATGCCAATTTAGTAATTTACAATTTACTGATCTCGTACAGTTTGTCGACGCCACCGCTACCGTTGTGGTTGTAGTCGTCGTTGGTACTTAGTGGTGTGTGCGTGTGTTTTTTTTCTATTCGTTTCCGTCGACAAACCGTTTGTCTAAATGGGTAGCGTGAACAACGCTATCCGTTGCGGTTTCATATGTCGTCTATGTTCGAAAATCGACAAACGCGTTGTTCACGTATACGGAGAATTAGGCAGAAAATACAATTTGTTGCAAAAGATCAGAGATTATTTGCCGATAAACGTAAGTCTGCATCATGTAATATTATTATCGTTTTAATAAATAATATATTATCATGTATTCATATATTTACGTTATTTCAATTCATGCACGATGTCGCTCTGTATTGCGAATTATGATAATGCTATTTTTATTTTATTAATACCTGGTAAATACTTTAATTGTTTTTATAATTATTGTGTCTGGTACCTATTATAGATCGACTGGACAATACTAAATAACAATAACGCCTAGACAGTAGATAGCTTTCATATTCGGATTTCGGGTGGTGAATTTTATTTATGTTTTTTTTTTTTTTTTATAATATCGTTTTCGTGTGTTTGTCCTGTTGAATTTCATTATTATGTTTCGAAATGCATATGATGAAATCGTTGTGTGTGTGTGTAGTAATGTATATATATGTGTACACACACACACGCGCACGCGCAGTTCCTTAGTTTGTGTTGTCTATTTGTCTGTGTGCGTGTGTTGCGTTATCACGGGTTGATTTAGCGCTAAAAAGTGTAGAAACACGTCGCGGGACACACAACTACACAAGTACTGAAGTACTGTAACGCACGACGATTTATTACAGATAATTTCTTTCCTGAAACTATTGTAATCGATGGGATTTTATTGTTATAACATGCTTCAATACAGAATTCACTTATTGCTTGTTATTTTATTTCAGAGATATTTCCAAGTTACCAAATCGCCAAATTTTTTTTTTTTGTATTCCTCCACAACTATATCACAACCTTGACCTCAGATTTTTGGTGAACTATTTTTTTTTTTCAGGGTTATTAAAAGTGTGTTACTTTCATAGGCGTCGAGGACATGACAGCCTTGATGATTAAGCTCCTTAATGCAAACATAATATAACAATAAATTATCACCAACTAACCATTTTTCAAATTTAGTTTTCAAAAATTTTATATAGACCTATCAATGTTTTACATAATTTACTATATCATATATTTTGTTTTTATCTATTATTGATGTATATTATAAATACCACTATTCCATATTAAAATAATCTGCATATGGGTGATTTCATTTTATTCACAATTCCACTTATGAACCACTTTTTTTATACTTCAAGGATTTATGCAATATCGGCTTTCTAAGTGAATTGTATTTTTCATTTTTTGTATACAAATAGTTTTGAAAATATTTATTAGACTAAATTTAGAATAGGTATCAATAATTATTGTATCTAATGTTTTTTTTCTAAATTTTCTATGGTCCAGATATAACCTTGACCTAACTATATGTACTTTACGAGGTACCTTATTAGTTTATTATTTATATATATTTTAAATTAAAGTATTAGTAAATAAATCGAGGTTATTAAATTTGTTACATTAATGAAATCAAATTGTCTACACAATTTTAATAATATTATGGTGATATATTGTGGGTACTGGAAGTTATTAGATATATTATATTGTAATATATGTATTCTCTGTGTATATAATTTGATTTTAAATTAAATAATGGTTTAAATTCAAACCTCTTATTTAGAATTTTTCTAAATAATTTATTTAACTCGCTCTTTTTCATCTGACTTTTAGTACAAGAGTTTTCGCAACCATCATTAAATCCTTTCAATTTTCTCAATACTAAGCTAAGCTAATTCTTTTCATTTGTATCTATTCCATCAAAGTTTTCTTTCATGTCCAACCATCTTTTTCTGAATCTTGAGGTCTTTTTCGTTTAGTTTTGTTTTCGTGCCAGGATTGTTTTATTTATATTATCCTCATTTTTTTTTTTTTGCCTTTTTATGAAGCTTTACTTATGCTCTTTACATTTCCTTCTGTAGTTCTTTGTTAAATTTCCTTTTTGTTATTATAGACTGGCCCATATTTTGTTTTCAAAAACTTTTCTTTTTTTTCTTTTTTGGTAAAACTAGTGTTTAGGTTAGTGCTTTACAGCATAAATAGATTTACTATAATCGGGGCAACGAAAAATGAGCGTTGCCCATCGTGCGCCAAGCGAAAATTTTTCGGCAGTGGTTATCAGGACGTGGATATAATATAAATTACAATATGTGCGGCGCACGCAGGATGATAGCTGCACTATATTGATAATCAATGGCCATAAGGGTAGATATAAACAACGAATCGCGGGGGGCCAGCGCTCATTTTTTGTTGCCACGACTATAATAATTATGTATGAAAAAATATTTAAATAAATAAAAACCCAAATCCACAAAAAATTTACTTTTATTTTAAGTAAAAGCCTTAAAATAAAAGTAAAAATTTTTTGTGGATTTGGGTTTTTATTTATTTAAATATATTATCCACAAGTCAATACTTAAACTATAAATATGAAAAAATAAGTTAAATTTTATAATTTTATGTAGATACCCAGTGGTGTATTTACATATAGGCACTGTAGGCACTGGGCCTACAACGGTAAATTTTTAAATTATATTTATTTTTTTATTTACCTTACTGTCTATAATATATTATTACTGTAAAACTCATAATAATATTATATGTAGGTAATATATTTCTTATTCATGGTAGAGTATATTTAATTTTTAATTTTAGAAAACAAATAATAGCCAAAGAACCTAATATAATATTATTTGTTGACAATATTGTTCTATTTTATTGTCGTTTTTCCGTAGGTATATTCGTATTTTATGAAGGCTGTTTTACATAAATTTCTTATCTAAAATTGTACTTAATTAGATCTACCCAAACTCA
This sequence comes from Tetraneura akinire, assembly GCA_021307375.1. Classification (NCBI taxonomy): domain Eukaryota; kingdom Metazoa; phylum Arthropoda; class Insecta; order Hemiptera; family Aphididae; genus Tetraneura; species Tetraneura akinire. The sequence goes on from JAIUCT010000010.1 coordinate 428,740, forward strand.
TAATAAATTGAACAGTTTAGTTTTACTTTCAATAGAGAGTAAAATGTTAAATGAATTAAATTGTAATGATTTAATAGACGAATTTGCTAAAAGTAGACGTAAATTATAATAAAATAAAATTTATGTACTTTTAAAACTTTTTTACTTATTAAAACATTTTTTACTAATAACAATAAACAATATTTTGTGAAAATTAAATATTTTTTTATTTGATAATTTTTTTTGATAAAATCTGTTTGACATGCATCTAATAAATTTATATTTTAGTAATTTAAGGCAGCAAATTTCTACAGGCCTATAGGCGCTGAATATAAAAATACACCACTGTAGATACCTATAATAAGTTTAAATTTATGGTATAAAATATATATATATATATAATTTACAAGTGCAATTAAATTTCATTTGTTTCATATATTTTTTTTTCAATTTAAATAGGTATAGCAGATAAAAATGTATGACCTAACCTAACTTATCCTATCATATAATTAGGATTACTATATACTAATAGATATTAGAAACCTGCCATTTGAATATATTTAAAGGTAGGTATACTAATCTAATGTAAAATTGCATTTCATACCTACTGTAGTCAGTTTAAATAAAGAATAATCATTTTGATTTGATTGTTATGTTTGACTATTGTTTTTTCACTTTATTTGTATACAAATTAAATTTTTTCCTTATATACATTTTTGTTATACATATATTACGTATGTTACAAAATGTTTGACATTTTTTAGTACCTACCTAATAAATTTAACTTTAAAAAATCTATTGTAGTTGAATACCTAATAAAATATTTATATTATATCTATTTCAATATCATTATTAGAAGTTTATAACAAATTGTATAAGATGACTTATTGTATATTATGGGAAGTAAATTATTAATTATTTGTACCATAGCATTTATACATAATTATTATGATTTATGATATAAAAGACACTATTTGACTAGAAAAGATTTGTAATATGGAATTTTATAGAAATTTCAAATAATTTTTAAAAATTAATATTCTAGATTTTAAAAAAAGTGAAAAATGCATTGGTCTTGAAATTTTTTTTTTATTTCATTAGATACTTTTTTTTACCCAAAATAATGTTTCAATTTTCACGAGTAGCGTATATTTCTGGTAGAAAAATTGATCCTATGCAATAGGAAAAATTTCAAAAATATTGCATTTTTCAATAATAATTTTGCATTTTAGCTCTGCCAATATTGAACTAGGAACTGAAAATTTTTTTGGTTTTTCAAATTATGTTAATTTTTCTACAAAATATAGTACTTTGAGTATTTTCTTAAAATTCTTGTTTTTTTTTTTTTTTTTTTTTTTTTTAATAAAATTGGGTTTTAAGGTCTGAAAATTTTACTGAAGTATACTCATATATTACCAAAATATTAGAATAATACCAAGTATCGATTTACCTTTATAACTGATTAAAATTGATATATTTAGTGTAATCTAAAATCTAAGAATCCATATAAGTATCCTTATTATTTCTTATTTTTTTTTAAATAATAATTAATAAAAAAAAAAAATTGAAAATTTTATTGAAACATACTTACATATTGGTTAACGTATTTTCAAAATATTAAAAAAAAAACTCAAGTCTCATTTTTTTTTTTTTTTATATGTGTTTAAATTTGAAATTTCATTAAAAGATAATATTAAGATAATATTGATAATGTAATAATTAGGTATCATTATTTAATATTTATTATTTTTTATTATTTTACAATAATGTTAATGTTAAATAAAATTGTTGAAAAATTTTGAAAATTTTAATGTAATTCAAATACATATTGCTTAATTCGGTTCCAAATTATTTTGTATATTACATAGCTGTTTAAAGTATATAAATAAGAGCTTATACTGCGGTGAAAGGGATACATGTGTAAAGAGGATTGTGTTGAATGTTTATTAAAATTTGAATGCAATGATAACATATTACATTCGAAAAATGATTGTAAGCGAAATACTGCCAGATTTGGGCATTTAGGTAACTCATTTAGGGGTTTTATGGCCATTTATATTGAACATAGAGACTGTACAAATGTAAAAATTGTAATCAATACATATATCGTCTGATGAATTTAGCTCAAAATTGTTTTCTCGAATGTAATGATTTATTATTGCATTCAAATTTTAATAAAAATTCAACACTAGGTATCTATTCTCTTTACATCTGTATCTCTTCCAGAGCAGTATCAGCTCTTCATTTTAGGTTTCATTAGTATTACAATATTTTGATATTTAATAGATACACCAGAACACTACAAGCAAATTATAATATGTTTGGTCTTGAACTGTAATAATCAGAATATTACCAAATAACTCTTGTGGAATAAACACAGGTTTAGCAATTATGTTTTGTTGTAATAACATTCAAGTGACCTTGATTAATTGTTGTACCTTGAATCTTTTCATAAACTTCTATCATTTTATATTTTTTTTAATTGATATATATATATATATATTCACTTTGTCATACAATTTATGACATATTATAGAGGTAACAACCCTATTATTTTATATTATATTCTATAAATATTTTAATGTAACTATCTATCTTTGTTCTTCCTCATTAAGGGTTTTTACTACAAAAATATTTTCTTCTGCTTATAACTATGTCTATCGTACATTTATCTTAATCTGATTTATTTTACATTCAATACTTTACTTAAAACCGAGTTAAAACTGTTTATCCATAATTCTATTGCTTTTCATTTTCCTCTCGATTTTACTCCATAGAAAGTACCTGTAAATTTTTCTTAAACACATTTAAACAATATGTTATATAATCTAATATGTGATATTGGTGAGTCTATGAATGAATGGGTGACATGTGAATATCTATTTCATAAAATATTTATAGATAGGTACTCTGGTTTATTTTAAGAAATATTGATTGTTACTATATTTCTATATTATTAATGCCTATTATTTTGCCTAAATTGTGTATTATTATGTATATTATTATCTATTCAAAGGCGACTCTAATTGACTTCCAAGTTGTGAACATGTTAAATATATTTTACTCATTAATCGTAATAATTAAGTACCTATAGTAAAAAATAAATAAAAACATATTTTTGGGATATTTTTCAAATAACAATTTAAATAAATTGGATTAGTAGATACCCTACTATATAGTACTGTATAGTAGTATAGCTATAATATAGTTGTCTTGCTTAAAATTATTGTATAAACAAACCAACAAACGTTTTGTATTACCATTGATTATGGATTAGACTAGTGGTTCCCAAAGTGTGTTCCGCGGAACCTAGGGGTTCTGTACAACAATCATAAGGGTTCTGTAACTTGGAAACATACATACAATACAATTAGGGTTTTTGAAGTTTTTTTTTTGTGAAAAAAAAAAAAGAATTATTAAATATTACGCATATTTTTAATTTTATAAGAGGAAAAAATACATATATATTATCATAATGAAATATTCTTTTGAAGGTAACTAATACCTATTTTTAATCTTAAGTTTAATCAACAATGTCAACTACGTATATTATAATATGGACATATTTGTAGTAATGTTTTATATTAGACTAATACCTAATAGTCTTAGCGTTAACACATGCATTGTAAAGCATTGTAATACAATAATCATTATTTATTAACAATTTAATTGGTAACTTTCTACTTTTCCTTACTATTGAAGATTTCTAGTTAAACATTGAAAATTATGATTGAGTTAAAGTTGGGGTACCGCCAAACAAACATAATGTAATTTATAAGGGTACTGCGGATGTAAAAGTTTGGGAATCACTGGATTAGACTATTAGTTTATTCTGTAATGATAATCAATGGTATTACTTTGCAAAATTTTAGCTCTGTTGGTGTATGCACGCGCTATATAGCTTATATTTTTTTAAATTACAATACATTGTACCAGTGATTGAAATTAGCAGAAGTTTAATATTTTTAAAACATAATATTATAAAAATTATATTATTGTGATTTATGTTATTATTTCAATATATAGCATTCAACAAGAAAATTTAAGTTGAAATTTTTATTTTATCTTTAATTTTTATTTTTTTTTCTATTTGAAATAGAATCATATTTTAATAAATGACTTTATTTTTCTCACTTAAAGAATTTGTTTTAAAAAATAAACCGAACTGTATTTAGGAATGTAATATACTAACATTATACCTATATATTCAATGAAAAAAATATATTTACCTAAGAAATATATTTATTTTTTAATATTAGGAAATAAATGGCAACACTACAAAAAAAAAAAAAAAAAAAAAAAATCCAAATTGATAGACAACAAAAGCATAAAATCATAAATTTCGAGTTGCGACCTTATGCATATATAAGACATAAGTACACATATAATAAAACATCACCACTCTTTAATTTTATATAATTTATTTCTTCAAGTCAAATGAAATATTTTTTTTTTTAAAAAAAAAACTGTCTTAACAATTACCTACTAGATTAATATTATATTATAGTAATTAATATATATATGAATATAATATATTATGTATGTTAAAAAAATATTTTAAAATTATAAAATCAACATTCAAATAATAATTTATAATAGTACCTACCAAAATTACTATATTATAGAAATGTAAAAATAGTGAAGACTATACTGTATAAAAAACAAACAAAAATTATAAAATAACATTTACTATATTTAGACATTAGTTAACATTAATAATATTATTAATTTTAATATTTAATTGTAAAATAAATAATGCATTGTTTGTATTACAGAATTGTAATTTATTTTTATTTTATAATTAAAATTTTTCTGTAAAATTTTAATAACAGTTATTTTATAAATATATTTTGATAGATCCAATTATGTAAATATAATTTTTAAATTATATTACTCTATTTCAAAATAATATATCTTACAAACAGACAATAATTAATAACTTACAATAATTTGTATTAATTATTGTTAACACATAAACATATTATACTAGAACTTATTAACATATAATATTTTTAAATTCTTATAAAATAAAATTTTACTATCAAAAGAAAAAGAATAGAAATTTAATAAATAAATTATAATAGGTACCTATTATAATTAATTTTATTACCTAAATTTTTTTGTATTATAATTTCAAATAATTTTTAATCAATGTTATTACAAAAATAATAATTTATGAATTAATGCATATTTCTTTTTAATTGATTTTATTTTATTTCAGATTAAGCCTAATGATGGTTTGCCTCTTACATTATGTGTGTCATGTGTACAGAGATTGAATCGTAGGCATGTGTTACAAATGACAATGAAACATACTCGCATAATATCTCGAATTAGACAACAAGCCGCTAATGAAAAACGCGAGTGTAATCAACAAGTCCACCTCAGTTCTCCTACTGTTCAGTCAATTTGATTTTGTCTTCTATTATTGTACATACCTATTTTTCCAATGAAGACTGTTAATAATTGAGTTTAAAACACAAGAGATGATCGATTGATAAATTTATAATTGTGTTAACATTTTTCAGTCTCATCTATGAATTACTAAACGTGTTTTACTAAAGGTTTTTATTAGATTTAAGTTGAGCAATAAGGTTATTTTACAAAAATTATACCTATGTCTATTTAAAGATAATATTAAAAATACTTTAAATAATTTATTTTTGATTTTACTGTAAGTTAATTTTATTTAAGCTTTTTATGTTTGTTTTATTTAAGAATAGTGCTGATGTAGACCTATTAGCAATATAGTATGAGGAGATAAAATAAAATATGTTAAAAAGCAATATAATATTATAAATATTCAACTAACCATTGCATTTGATAAAGTATGCATTTTTCAAGTTTTATATATTAAATAGTATGATTTTAAAAGTAAAGAAATATTTATTTTATATTAAAAATTAAACTCTAGATAAATGGAAAACTTGAAAATGTATAATGTAATGATATTTTTTTTCTTTGTGTAATTACAATTAACTGTAAATGGTTTCTATTATAATTTACTAAATCCACCAATATATTTAAATAATATAGAGTGCCATTTGTAATTAATTTTTATATATATTTATGTTCAAACAATCACAATAATATTAACTAAAAATAAACTTTTCCTGATCTCAAACTTATGGGAAGGTTTTTAGTACAGATATAATAATTTTATAACATATTCAATTTGACTTCCTGAAAAATATTTTTAATAATGCTATTAGTTTTAATTGGATTTTTAATAAAATCAGTGCCTATAAAACATAATTAAAGTATTAAGATTTTTTAAAATATAAGTTTATATATTACTTTGTAATTTTAAATTTATAGTACAATAAGTGCAATATGATTTGGCGCTGAATGAAAATTGTCTAATCCCTATAATTTATTATATTGTATTCAAATATTAGAAGTGTTTAATAAAATTGTTGAGTTGTCTTTTCTTTTTCTTTTTTGAATCGTGTTAGCAGTTGTAAACTGTTATATGAGAAATGCAAATACATCTTTTGTTACTTGACCAGCAATATAAATAATTATTAAGATATTAAAAGATAGTAATATATGTCATCATTTGAAAAAATGAATATTTATCTGCATTTAGTTATTATTTATTCCTAAAAAATCTTGCTATATACCTAATGTGAAATGGAAATCCTAAAAAAAAAAAAACACATGAAATAATTATAATTCCTCTACTGCTCTACTAAAGTAATTACTTTTAATAGTCAATAATTAGAGTATTAGAGTATTGCATAAACAATATTTGAAGATTTACTTTAGGATTGTAGTATTTATTTATTAAATGATTTGAACAAATTGTGTTTACATATAAAAATATTTATTGTTTAAAGATTAATATATGTAATTACTAATCTGGATGATTAGGATAATATAATATAAAGTAAATATTGCTAATTTTGAATAGTGACATCAACAATCAAGCAGAAAGCAGTATTTATGTGGTCCAGTAATAAAGGAAATTTTGTGAAACAGCTTGTATAGATTAAAGTAAATAAATTTCTGTAATTAACGTATAAACAATTTGATTATGTATTGATACAACGATTATTCATTCCCATGGACATGACCACCATAATGACATATTAATATATCTACAAGAATTAGTATACGAGTTTATAAATTAATTATTATTGAGGTCATTAAGTTCATTGATGACGATATGATATTTATACAGTTATATTATTAATAGAACAAGTTTTATATTGTTTTTTTTTTTTTTATTTAAATCTACGAGTACCTATATATTATATAATTCGTTTATGGTTTATCATTTACATAATATCTACTTGGTATAAATTGATGATTGGTTCGAATATGAATATATAGTAGGTACTTATATGTTTTGGAAATCAATTTGAAAATTGAACGAGTTTCATAGAAAAAAACTTTTAACATTATTACTACGGAGTACGGGTAGGTAGTTCATTTTTATGTATGCTACAGTACACCACATATTATATTATAATGTTTAAAAATATTAAGTATTTAAGTGGGTATGTATTTACGAATAAGAGGACGTGCAACATTGAATTTTTAATTAGTTGAGTAATCCACAATTATATTCAAAATTTTATTAAATATTTTGCTGAACTTGTACTATTATTTATTATTGTCATCGTAATTTCGAAACGTGTACATATATAATAATGACACACTTGGTACTTGCAAGGTAATTGTGTTTAATGAGCTACTCAAGGACGTTCATGCTACTTCATTTTGGTAGGTATTGCTACGAGATGGTTTCATCGTCAAAATTATGAAGGTCGCCAGACAGTTATAACTATTAATGCAACGGATTATTTTGTAATACCGTAATTTCGCAACCTATAAAAATTGAGAATTGTTAATTGCAATTAGGTGTTTATTAAATTTATATATATATGTATGATTGATTGATTGACTATAATAAATAAATAATAATGTCGTACCTACTATTTGTACGCGAACGCAACAACAATGGAATCGGTTCGTATTCGTAAACAATTTATTGTGCCGATCCCGATAGTGATAGATCATAGATTAGCGATTTTTAAAGTCATATAAATTAAATTTGTCATCATTTACAAACATTTTAGATTTTTAGATTTTGGAAATATATTTCTAAAAATTTCAGAATTGTTTAAACTTTAAAGGACGACACACAACGAAAGAGATAAAAACATTAAAAAACAAAATATACCCAAGGAAGTATCATAACCGCTGTTCGTTAATGTTGGTTAATACCGTACTTGTACATTATAGACGCAAATTTATTTTCTTATAAATTATAATAGCTTTTGTGCTTTGATAAACAAGGCTATTATAAAATAAACCAATATATTATTAATTTATACTGTATCTAAATAGGTATATTACATAATATTTTCATTTTATATTCTGAACGAAGCGAAGAATGTATTGGTTTTAGTGTTTTACAATGATGTGAGTCTTTATGTTTTTTTGGTTTTAGATCTGAAGACACTTTTACTACCGGAAGTCCTGAAATAATGCTACGATTTTCACGAACGACGAACAGCATATGTTTCCGGTTCGAAAGTGGATATAGTTGGTAGCTTGAATTAAGCAATTAGTGTAAAACATTATATGAAATAGTCTTATTTTGATACTTTTACAGTGGTTTATTCTCGACTATTACAGTCGTTATTGTAACATATGAGTGCGGACGTTCGTTCAGTTTAACAATATTTCGATAAATCTTATATAGTTATTTTTTATAAATTATATATATTATTTTCATAATTTCATTTTGAAATTATCTATCATGCCGAAAGGAAAACTGTCTTCGGCCTATAAACTAATACAATTATTGAATGAATTTGACGAAAATATAATTGTAAGGTTTGGGAAGTAAAAGTTGCGAATGTAAAACGCTTAAATGTGGTGCAACAGATTTTTAGTGCATATAAATCTACATTTCTAAACTTTTGAAGGCATATTTCAATGCATATTTTTCTATCGTTTAGTGCTTAAGTACCTATATACTCATTTGGGCAGTTTTTAGGACATGGACTCACGAGCCCTGATTATAATAATTATTATAGAAAAATATTATTTACAAAATATATGTACAAATATTTACGAATACTGTATATTGGGTATTTTTTCGAGTGTATGTAATGATTTATCATGGCATTTAAATCTTAATCAAATTACAACATAATATAACATATTAACATCACCATTATCTTTTCCGCGGTATCCCTTCCACAGCAGTATCCAGTTCGGTTTTTATACTTTAAACAGCTATAAAAAAAAAATCCTGAATGTAATAATCCACAATTAATTGAAACTGAGTTAAGTAAAATGCATTTGAACTTAAATAAAATTTTTAAAATTTAGTTGCACGGCTCAATGTATAGGCAAAATAATTACATCGGTGCATCCTAAGTAAAATTTCAAAATTAACATTTTGTTCTATTACTTATTTTATCTTTATTGTAATAATTAAAATACAATTCAATATAATTTGTAAAAAATTATTATTAAATTAAAAAAACACACCACTTTAATATGATTTTATACTATTTAATTGAAATATATTGAACATTTTATTGAAGCATCCTTACATATTGGTTAACGTATTTCACTATTTCCCCAATATTCGAAAAATATCAATTAGGTATTAATTTTTTTTTATAGGTGTTTAAAGTTGAAATTTGAGTAAAAATGATATTTAAATTATTTATATGGATTTTTTTTATTAAATTTTAATATTTTACAATAATTTTATATAAAATTGACAAAATTTTCTTAAAAATTTTGAAGATTTTATTAAAGTTCAAATACTTTTTACTTAACTCAGTTCCAATTAATTATTTATTATTAATTATCATATTTCACAATTCAACTATATTGTAATAAAACTTAAAAACTTCTTTAGTTCCCTAATAAAAATTAAGTAAATATAATAATGTAAAATTAGTTTTTTTACTCTGCTGTAAGGTCAAGGTCGTTACGAAAAGTGTTTTGTAGAAATGTTCCGATTGAGTTTTCATGATTATAATTAAAATAAATAAATTTATTATTATTAAACATGAAATGATAATTTAAATGCAACCCATGTAATCGGTTTTAATTTATAACAGAACAAGAACAACACTATCAAACATTATTTAAATTAAAATGTTTATGTTTAATTTGCAAAATATGTTTTAATTGAAATAAATTATATATTTAATATTTTCATAAGATATAACTTCTTTTTAACAAGTACATAAGAATTCGTATTATAACAAATGCGAGTAATTTAATTAATTATTTCTAAACATTATTTTCAGTGTACAAAATAATGCACAGTTTAGGAATAATTAATTACAAAACTTACATTTTTTTGTATTCGTAATACAAATTTCTACTTGTTAAAATGATGATATAGGTATATAATATACCTATATCATAATCGTTATACCTTGTATTTTTAAGTGTTTAATTATTATTATTTTTAAAATTTATTTTGTACGTATTGAATAATATAAAAATATAAAAAATATAAACATAATATCGTGTCGTATATATTTTGTATTTGTACACGTACATAAATATAATTTAGTTAGACTAAACAAATTGCACTTTATTCTAAATAATGTTATTGTGAGTTTATTATAATTTATAACACTGGAAAACCTATTACACGGATTGCATTTAAATTATTATTTCGTATTTAATAACGATAAATTTATTTATAATACTTTTAATTGAGTTTACATGATAAAAAAATCTCAATCGAAACATTTCTACAAAACACTGAATCATAACGACCTTAATAGGTACCAATAAGCCTATAGCCGACTCGCAAAACTCTTTATACGTTGTTATATTTTGTCACGATCAAGTGGTAATCCTTCTAAGGATCTAAGGTGACTGTTTATATACGTAGGGTATAGGGTATACGTATACTGGTATAGCACCCAGGAAAAATCTAATTTGAAGTTTAAAGTTTGAACAATGTTGGGTTTTTTTTATTATTCTGCAAGTTATATAGATAAAGAATTATGTATATTATTATACTGTACTGTAAAAAGTCCGATTGATTTAATTTGCGAATTCATGCACTTCCATCCAATCACTGTATTAGTATTAGATGTATTTGTGGATGGCTGGATGCCGTTGATGTTGAGGTTGAGCCACCTCTGTTGTGGTCGACTAGAAAGACAGATCGCGCTCTTTATATGGCTTGATTATAAGTATTGGTCACAATGTTAATTACAGTTTTATTTATATTAAAAATTAATAAAATGTAGTTTTCAATAAATGTAGAATGTAATAATATATTCAAATAAATTCAACTATATATTAATTATATTATATAATATTAAGAGAATAGAAATAATATGATATGTCATTTATAGATATTAATTAATTAACAGCAATATTAATGGACAATTAGTACATATTATGCTTATGCGTAATACTTATATGCATACTATCAAGGTCAAAATAGAAAAAAAATATTTAGTAGTAATATAATTAAAAATGATCTAAATCGTACCTAACATTAAATAATTTAATTTTACTTGCGTGTTAAAAAATTAAATTAATTTATATAAATTTTCTTGAAAATATTGGTAAATAGGGTATAATATTATGTTTTTTATTCTTATATTTTAATAACCTTGAAATTAGTTGCAACATATAGTTTTTGATTTTATTAGTGATATATTATCAACAAATAAAAAAATGGTATATATTATGGTATATAATATAGTATGTACTTTTTAAACTTTTGTATTGGAAGGTTGTCGCATAAAATGTTTTTTTATTGCTTCATATAATATGTAACTACTTAATAGCCAGGTATTTACATTTAAATTCATAATAATTTAAAATTATATCTGAAATAAACTATCAAAGTTGTTTAAAATGAGATATATTTATATATCTATACGAATTATTATTACATTGAGGAAACATATTATGTTTGTGATTAGTGGGTAACATACGTCAGACTTTATTCTAAGGTGCAGTTGGACACTAATTGTGCAGTAGGAAATATAAAATGTGCAGTAGAAATAACAAATATGTGCATTTGAAAAATATGTTAAAAAATTATAGTTATAGTAAATATAGAATAAATAATTCTAACTGTAACATATTGTTGTATGACTTGTAGGCCAATAATCGTTACAAAATATTTTAATATAAGTATTACACATATTTAGGTATTCACTAATGTTAATATTTTTCAATTTTAGTTGAAGTTCCAAGAACAAATATTTTATAGAATATACAATAGATAAGATTTAGATTTTAGAATTTTTACAAATAATTGTAATATTAAGAAAATTTATGCAGTTGGAAAAAATCCTCACAATAAAGCCTGACATACGTATATATTACCATGTTTTAAGGAAAATTATAAAATATACCTATATGCTAATGTCTATTTTCTGTATTTTCATGAATTATGATTCTTTAATATTCTAATATTCTATAGAATAAACAATGTAGTTGATTATTTGACTGATGATGTAGAAAACTAAATTAATATTTGGTAGATAACTATTAAATTACAATTACGTATAATTTTTTATAATATTAAATATGATATTAATTCTATTGATTGTTGAAGTATTATAAATTTATAACAAAATAGCATTAACGTAATAGAATTAAAATATGTTTAACTATTTTTATCATTTAATTTGATACTGTTTAGACGGGAAATTTTAACTATACCAATAAACATTTTTTTTTTTTAATTATTGTATATTAATACTACAATTATATAATTGTATAATTGTGTACATATTTGTGACTATTTTATGATTTAGGTATTTAAAGCAAGATTACAAAAATTAAACATTTTTATCGCCTATATTATACGCATTTTAGCAACTAAGTTGTCATCTTCAGCGGTCATCAAGTGATGATTGTTTTATGCTACTAAAACCCGTATAAATGTATTTTTATAGACCATAACGTTATCGTGGCTATTCGCGTGGTTTATGGTGATGTTATCTGGTATGAACTGCGCGTGAATACGAATGTACAATACAGTCAGCATTTGGTGATCGCTGAAGATGGCAATAATTTATAGTTGTTGAAAATTTGAAATACGCGTATACAAGCAATGTAAAATATAAAGTGTAATAATTTGTGAACTGGGTTTGAATAAATTATACGTATTTTTAACATTATTTGAATTTATATATTATTTTATTTATTAAGGAATAGGTACTTATAAAAATTTAATTTCAATTTTAAAAAAGCATCTTAAAAATATTTAAGTGTGCATACAAAATGGTATAAATGTATAATAGTATATTACTTAATATTTAAAATGTAGGTTAAATGTGTAAAAATTGTTTAAGTAAGGAGGTGATATAATTTGGAAAACTATAAGAGGTTAGTATATATATTGGTTAATAAATAATAAGTAATAATAAGATGAACTCGACTATTCGAGTATAACAGGCGGATATTTAATTTTTATGAATATATTTTATAATTATATAGGTACTATGTATTAAATACATAAAAGTAAAATGTCTATTATTCTGATATTGTATTTTATTATATACCTATATTATATGCAAGAATGATAAAATAATATAAGAAAAGATGAAAGAATATATGTAAATAACGAACGTATATACGCAAAATATTGACTATAAATTAAATATAATATATTATATTCAATTTCAATGTCAATCCAAAATCGCAATAAAAATATAATTTATAAAAAAAATAAATAATTTTATGTTGTTTAAGTAATATAATATATAGTATATACACATATATTCAATTATAATTCGTTATTGCGTGCCAATTCGTGGAACGTTGACGCCTTGACTGTCAAACTTTGGGTCAGAATGAATGAATTTTAAATAATTTGATTCAATAAACGCACTAACATAAACTTGTATATATTGCGTAAAAGAATTAAATTAAACTTTACAATATACGAATTACGAGTATAATATAAAATATATCGTTTAAATTATAGGAAACGGCCAAAAATTAGACGAGAATAAAAAATTCAATTTAATCCACTAACGTGTAAAGGTATTTCCAATTTTCAACTTTAAATATATGTTTGAAATATCCTTTAATACTTATATGTATTCCAGTGACATATCCGCAGTATATAAATTATAATACGGTGAATTGATTATTGATCTAAATCTAAAACCTATTTATACCATAATATCTAAATCTATAACAACTACCAGGGCCGTATTTAGGGGGGTGCAACGGGTACAATTGTACCGGGCGGTAAATTTTTAGGGGCGGCTATAGTATATAAATACTCCAACATATCTCCTAATATACGCCTATTTTTGAAACAGTAGTTGTATATGAATAATCGTACATTTTCTTAGAAAATGATTATTCATATACGAACGCCGTTCTACTGTTTTAAGAATATGCCCATGGGGCAGGGGCGTCCCTGGCCCACGTTTTAGGGAGGGGCGATTTTGAAATAAAACTTTTTATTGAAAAAATTCATGTTTATTTTTATTAATAAATTGCATTACATATATCTAAAGTAAAATTTTTTTAAAAAAAACACTATTTAAAATTACTACAAATAAGAAATAATATTAAAAAAAATGAAAAACAATACATACCTACTAATTGTTTAAACATCACTTGCATTTTATCTTTATATTATCGTAATTTATAAATCACATTATATCTCAAATTTGTAATAAATATAAAATATGTACGAGACGACACTACGACAGTATATAGATGCACATGCAATGAACATTTACGTAGTAGATATAAATAATTTGGTATTTCGCTATTTCAGCTGATATACTCGTACAGTCGTACTATAAAAAATTAATGTATGTATTCGTAAAGAAATATTATTAAAAATAATAATATTAAGAATAATTTCATGTATTAATAATTATATAAATATCATTAAAAAAATCCAGGGGGTGGCGATCGCCTCGTCGCCCCCCTAAAAAATCCCCTTGCCATGGGTGAGGGGGGGTGAACAATTTAATTTGTACCGGGCGCCAAAAACTAGAATACGGCCCTGACAACTACCCCATGATAATTTTCTTTTCATACGATAAAATTTAAGTAATAATTATTATAATATAATATATAGGTACATCTAATATTCAATATCAAAATCCTATGTATTTTTGTATTCATGAATACTATACGAACGCACGAGAAAATATGTCAGATGTAGATTTTCTAAAAGTACGTAAAATTGTAATGTAGGGTATTTAATTTTTAATATATTATATATATTAAAAAAAAAAATTTTTGTATTTAAAATCAGGCGACTAGAAAATAAATGTTTAGAAAATTATTTTCAGGTTTAAATGTTTAGATATAATTCATGTCATTCTGGATTGCAGAAATAATAAATATACCTAACGTGAGAAAATTGCGAGTGATTAATGCGCGTTGGGTTGCGTATATATGCATTACGTGTACAGTGAATGAAAAGTCGAATTTGGCGATATTTGTGTGTCGTTCATTTCGTAAACCAATTCTTCGTTCATAAAAAAAAAAAAAAGAAAAAATTAACCGATAAAATTATCGCGCCATATCAATAATAATTCGAATAATAAATAATAAAATAATTCCATTTGCATAATAAAATAAGGCGATAAAATAGGCGTTTTTAACGTGAAAATCTACGATTTACTAACACGAATTACACGCCAAACATGTTCCAACAGTGGCGTTTGTATTCGGAACCTATTATTATTTATTTAATATATTATGATTATGTAATTTATTTATTTATAGACGTGTAACCAATGATGGACGTTTGTATGTTATGGTTATGAATAATAAATTTCGATTGGCATAATCGAACGTGTTGTTCGCTGTTGATGAAATCGTGACGACGATAATAATAATGAAACGTAAACAAGGAAACGAAACGAAACGAAACAAACCGTTTCGACCCTTTTCCCGTCACTTTGACATAATCTCTCTTCTACTCACTCGCCCCTGGCCATATGCCGACGGTCTAAATAAAAACTTCATTAATCAGTTTGCGTGTTTAGTCGATTTTTGTTTGAATGTGAATAGAAAAGAAAAAAAATAAGAATATAACGAAAACCGTCGCCGTGTAATGTACGAAGTACGAATAATATTATAATATTATATTGGCGCGACTGTGCGCGCGCACGCAAAACGCCAACCTCAAGAAATAGACGAAGTAGAGAAAAATATTGCGGTTTTAATCGCGTTCAATGGAGGGGGTGATGGCAAGGGAGAAGTTCACCCATACGGCCAACGCACGTACCACCCTACAGTAAGACCGTAGTACCGTCGGGGCATTTGTTATCGAGACGCGGCACCGCCGAGTCGCCACACCGTTGACCACACGATGGCCCGTACGGTACGTACGCTGGTGGTGCACTTTTACTGTTGTTTAGCGATGATGGCTGCCGTGCTGTTGAGGCTGGCTCCCGGTGCGGCCGCGGTCCCGGACGGCGGTCCGCTTTTGCAGAGTCGTCGTCTCGCCTCAACCGGCACCGCGACTTTTGCGGGTGGCGACGTCTCCTCCGTCAGAAACAAGAGGTGGTCCACGACGTTCGGCGCCAATACGAACAAGAACTCGACCGGTGAGAGAATTTAGCTATGAATTATGATATATAATATAAAGGTCAATAATAATATAGGTAATATTATATTATATACGAGAGAACAATTTTATAAGATTGTTCGAATATTACGGTTGTTTTTAGCACATTATGCACTTTTATACGTGAAATTACGTTTAATTGAGTTTTCTTTCATCATCATAAAAATAATATTATATTTTATCAACGTGCTAGTCATCGTTCGTAAGCACTAAACAACATATTATATACGAGTATAATACCTATTATATAAACGAGTGAATTTGAACAAGTTTATCCATCTGACCAATAAACTCTATCGAATGAATTTTACGTTTGTTTACGTTTGTTTACGTTTATCGTCATCTCGACCACTCTCCGTAGAGATTGAATTTAATATAACATATTTATACACATACAGATTAATCCTATATCCGTGCGATCTTATTTCGGTTGAATAGTCGAGATATTTACAAAACTATATTCAGGATGTTGTCGTCGAATGCGAGGGAAAAAAATTATCCTATAATGCCTTTATTGCCCGAAGAAATAATTGACACGTGCAATGACAAAAAATATCCGAGGTGTATTTAATTATTTATATATACGAGTATATTTGTTTTAACAATATTTATTAAATTTATTTTAAATAATTGTATAGCGTTGGGTGAGCACTCGACTTTGGAAAAATTTTGTTCGAGTACTCGATTCGAATATAAAAAATTTTGTACTCGTAAATACGAGTACTCGACATTTTTCGAATACTCGAATTTTGAATTCGACTCGACTCGATATAATTGAAACTCGACTCAACTCATCTCGATTTCAAAAAAACAATACTCGCTCAACTCTATAATTGTACAAATAGATTTGAATTTTAAAATTGATTATATTGCGTACCCATATAATATTATAGAAAAATCTGCTAAATTTTATATCAATTTTTGTACGTATTTACGTACCAATAAATTTAATTTTAATATATTGAACATTTCTAAATACGCCTATCCATACATACATATAAATATATAAGGTAATATTAATGTGATATACGGATCGTGAAATATTGTGTTATTATTTATTTTACAATGTTTAGATAGCGACTACAAGAAAATATTGTATTTTATTTTTTTCCAACTTGCCGTATTTTACGTAGAATAGTTATTTTTATCGATCCATCTACACGTTTGTATGTGTGTGCGCGAATAATTATTCGGAATAATATTATCAATGCTCGTGCTCGGACAACGAGGAAAATTAAAAGGTCGACGGCGGCGGCGATTAGAAAAAAATGAACGAAAGAGCGAATGGCGCGGGGACGAAAGAGAAATTTTATACGTATACGTTTACGGTGCGAGGGGTGCAAAAATTATATTTTATACGCGCCCGCGACGTTTACGGTTGTTTCGCACGCTAAGATTGCGGTAAAGGTATACACCCGGACTTGGGTATATACCTGCTGCTTATATTACCGGTTGGATATGTATAAAATACCTGTAATATATTATTTAACACGGCGAGACGACGACGTATAGAAATGGCGGCAAACGAATTTTTCGACGCCTCCGTCTGAATATTCCACTGCGAAAGGGGGAAAAAAGTGTTCGCTCCATATTATTTTGCACTAAGGAAAAGAAAAAAAAATGTATATATTATAATATTTGTGTTTCGTATGTATAAGGCACTATGCGTGCACTTAACATGCATATATACGTGTATTTAATATTTATATACCGAGTTTATTTATTTTTTTTCGACCGTGGTATATTGTCCGTATAATAATAACGCGTGTATTACAATACAATATAATACACACGGTTAGGTTAGGTTAAAATTGTAAACTATAATATTATTATTTTGTTATAATACTAATGCAACGACGTAATAATAGACGACGGACCGGAAAAATAAAAACAAATTAAAATAAAAACGCGGTCGTATTATATAATTTAATTTTAATTTTAAATTCCATTTTTATTCCCGCCATTTGAAAACGAGAATTATTTTTATAAAATACGTATTTTTAAATAATATTGAAAACAAAAAGGGCTAGAGTCGCGGATTTGTATCCACGTGATAACGTTATCGTTTATACGAAATTTATTTGTCTTTTCCAAATTTCTGCGAGGTTCGGTCGTGTATATTATAATATTGTCAAACGCGATAATTTTTTATTTTATTTTTTCAACGTAAAATAAACGCAATAAAGTATAAGTATAAGTATGTACGCATTTATTGGTATGATAATACGTACCTATATAACATATCATACGGTATAATAATTATTGGTGTAGTTATACATACCGATTTTATAATATTTGAATAAAATCCGCTGATATCATTTGCGTATACAATGGTCGTGGTATAATAATATATTACAACCCTTATATTTATACACCGTCAAAGAAACGATGATATATTGTACGACGCCCATTTCATCATTTCCATGACGTCGGTATATATTTAAATTAATATAAATTATATTATTACGTTTGTCCGAATAATTAGCCGGTGGTGACTTTTATTATTATAATCATATTTATATAATATAGTTCTACGTTATAATATATAATATATTATATTTCTTGGACGTTTTAACTGCGATTAAAATAATAATAATTTATAATATAACACTTCTTATAATATTATACCCAAATAAAAATTGTAAACAATGCGGTACTTAGTACTTACCTACCTGGTGCTGGTATATTATAATGGAGTTTAAGTGAGATAATTATATTTTAAATAAATGGACTTTATAAATAGACCGTATTATTAAATTGTTGATTATATATCGTACTTTGTCATTTAAACGAACCCTATCGACTATTCGTCGTATCGTATATAAGAATAAAAAACAAAAAGCAACTATGACAGCGATGGGTGGTGGCAAAACGGGGCACACTTGCCCCTCCTTGAATAATAAAATACACTTGTATTATTAATAAATTTGAAACTCGTACGAGTATAAAAATTGAAACACAATTGTTATTATTGTACTGACGATTTGTTAAACAAAATTCAATTATTTTTGTCATTATTATAAGATACACATTATATTTATTATGTTAAACGTTATTTAGAGAATTTTTTTTGTCCCCTCTTAAAATTTCATCTTTGGCAGACGGTATCATAATTTTATATATAACATATATATCTGGTTTGTCGATAAGACGATAAGATAAACAAAACATTACGAAAAATTTGCAGGGGTCCGAAAAAATATAATTTAATGATTCAGATTAGTATTGCGTAGTCTAAATTTTAAATATATTTTCATAAAAAAAGACGTGTGACATTATTTTTATATTCAAAAGTTTATATTATGCGATCCTACACAGATTATTATTTATTATCGGTGTACTATACACTGAAATTTTTTTTTAAAAATAATTGAACTGAAATTCAAATATTTTAACTTCAATATTGATAAAAAAAAAAAAAAATTACATCCCGGAATTTTTAGACAAATACGTTTATGCAGCTATAGAACACGCTCATGTTATACCTACATACGTTATAGGCATAGGCGCAACTAGGGGGGCGCAAGAGGGTCTTTAGCACCCCTGAGTTAATATTTAGCACCCCTTGTTTTCTTTAGGTCTTATTATAATAATTACAGTAAAATACTGTCAATTTTAAGTTTTAAAGTTTTATTTAGAACTATTTTGTTCAAATGTCTTATAATATTGTAATCTATGAATATAATAAATTGATAATACTGCATGAAACTTAGAAAAAATATAAATTGTAAATGTCTACTTATTAGGATAATAAAATATGTTTAATTAGAATTGTAATAGTGATTCATAAAGACATAAATAATTGGGAAATAGCACTTGATGGTGTGGGGGGCACGGTTTATTTTTTGTTAGGTACATAATTTTAGCACCCCCAATATTTAGGCTCTAGTTGCGCCTATGGTTATAGGTGCGAATACATTGTAAGTTGTAACGACAATTTTATTTAAAATATAATACTGGAATTTTCGTTTCTTGTATATAACAACTATAACAAGTAGGTATAAACCGTACCTATTATATCTTCCGATAATCCTGAAATAAGGTTACCGGTATATTTATATTTTTATAGAGAGTTTTTTCTACTTTAAAGTAGGTACCTACCAACGTTGTACAGTGTACCTCTATTATACGTCATAATATTGTGTTAGTTGTTATTAAAATATTAAGGGCGTGTCGAAAGTGGATTTTTTTCCTTTTCTTATATAAATGTTTTATACGAAGTGCGTGATTTATGGAAAAACTAATCACCTTTCTTTACTTTAACTTTTACCTCAGCTCACCCATATTTTATACACTCGACAACTCAGACACGCTTTTGTTTAATGAGTATACATAAATACCTACACGTATTAATGTGAGTAATATAATTTTGTAAATATTTTAAGGTTAAAGTTTAACGCTTATAAATATATTTTATGTCATGCATACTTATACCGTACATAGGGGTATATATACATATATTTAATAATAGTAACGCAATATTATTATAAGTCGTCTTGACACGACGGAATATAGAGAATCAGAGTAATAATAATAATAATTATAACATTAAAAATATTTATGTTTTCCAGTTAATAACGCAGTTCAAGAATGTACCACCGATTCGGATTGTCTAGAAACGCCGTATACGTCTTGTGCGGTTGACATGAGCGACAGGAAATATAGGTGTTTGTGTGCAGATAGAAAACAACCGTTGAATGGCGACTGCACGAAAAAGCCAAGAGGTAGAACTGTTAGAAACTGTTAAAAAATTACATAAAAAAAAAAAAAAACATTTTATTTAAACATATATTAAACAAATGCATTATTGATTCGTATTTGCAGGAATAATATTATTAATTATATTTAATTCGTTTCAGATGTACTTTTTAATAAATATTCGATTTGATATGTTTTATGTATTCGTTTTATTATTAGACTTTTTCTTTTAAAAAAATATACCGATATATTATTTAAGACAGTTATTAATTTAATTTATGATTTAACATCAACATAAATTTTATAATTTATTACGTTATTAATTTATGATAACGAATCCATCATATAAAATACATCATTTGTATGTTCTAACTTCTAACTTCTTGCCAGGACCGCTTTTTGTTCCAGCATTAAGAACGTCTTGTGAATCGGACGTAGAATGCTTGCCAAACGCTGTGTGCAAAAACAACGCTACACAAACGAATCAGAGATTAAAGATATGCATGTGCAAAGATGGATTTACCGAAGAAAAAGAATCTTGCAATTGTAATTATTCATATTCATCATCATCATTTCATATTTATAATTTATTTTTAAGACATAACAAATGGCCCAAACGTATTATCAAAAATAAATGACGAATTTAATATGTTTTTAACCGACTTTATAATCTAATTGTGTAATTAAAAATTATTTTTTGAAACTCGTTTATTTTTAATTCAAATAAGTTTAAAAAATGTTACATTCTTGTTAATGTACAAAAAATCATTTTTTATCTGATATTACTTATTATGTATGTATACCATTAAAAGTCATGGTCACGCCTATTATGCATACTTTTATTGAGAATTTGCATAAATTCCATTTCATTTAAATGCTAAAAAAAACTTGTACAAGATAATTAACATAAAAGTGAAAAATATCATAAATCTAATAGGTTTTTTTTTAAATATATAATATTATCACGATATAATATTTATTTAATAATAATAATAATTTATTTACATCAATTTTAAATTTTGACATAAGATTTAATATCTTACATATTAATATGATCTTAATGATCATATTAATATTTCTTTAAAAATTATACTCATAATAATATTCATATTGGTCGTATTTAATTTAAATCGATTTATGTTTGTAGGTATACATTTTAATTTAAGTTAATGGATTATTATTATAGTTGGAAAGGTGTACCACTGTACCAACATATAAACCAATAAGTCAGTTCAAATTATTTTAATTGACCGTTTGTTCTATGTTGTCAAGATCGCGTGACTTTAGTTTAATACGATTGACTAACAAATTATTATTATCAGGGTAAACAGTAAAAATGTTGACGAACATTTGACCTTTAATGTCCATTTAACGTTAGATATATTGACAGACAGACTATCAATTTTTGAAAAGAATAGACTTTTTGTTAGTGAAAAATAATTAAACTCACACGAATATTATTATTTATTCATTTTGTGATAGAAACTGTATATGGAACTATATAGACACATTAATTGAAACTAGAAAAAACGATTTATAATATTGGTTGAAGTTTTTTTGTTTAAGTTGATTATGTATACGCAGACAAGGACGTATACAAGGGTGGTTTTATGGTTCAACCCTCTTCCCACATAATTGTTTTCGAAAATTATAATAGTCAATGAAAAAAGTATTAAATATTAACATTTACAGTAAATTTTATATATAAGTAATATATGTAACCTATGAACCCCTCCCGCTTCCCCACCGAATTTTTTTTTTTTGTAACGATTCTGTGTATACGATATGAATTATTATGAATAATAAATAACATTTTTTACTTCTTTATTCTTATTAATTATATTATTATAATTTTTCAATATTTATATGTTAATACAATATGCACATTAAATATGGTTAATTTTTACAACGGTATAATATTTTATTTATTGTTATTAGTTTATATCTCTGGAAAATAATATAATTGAAATAACTTTATAATTATGATTTGATTTATATATTTATGAATAATACATTTTTTTTAAACAGAAATAAATAAATGATTGAATATTTAAATTTTAAGTTGAATTGGTACATCAATATAGATTTCTTGTAGAGAATTATAGCATTTCGCTGCATTTGGACATATTTTATTCAAGTTATATTTCAAATATCGCGATAATTTTCTTATGGGCATAGAATAACTACTAAAAAATTACAGAAACTATATTTTTAACGAAATTAAATTTAATTGTTTTATAATAATTAAAAAAATCGAGAAGTAGAAATGCGAAATTTTTAAGATAACTTTTAGTATAACTTATAAACAATCATGATTTAAATTTAATACAAGCTTATATATTAATATTACTTACTACTTAGTAGGTATACTAGATATAAATGTATAATTATTAAAAAACAAATTATTAGTCGCCATTTTTTTTATGAAAATTATAAATTTTAGATGTAGAGTTAATAATATGTTCAGTTAAAATAGTATTATTTTCTTGTTATAATTTAAAATATAATAAAATATATAATAGAGTTTCGTTCAAAATAGTTTTTTTTTAATGCGACGATATGTCAATATATTTATATTACTGATTTAATGTTTTCAAATCATAATAATCATTTTTATATTTTTTAAAAATATAATTTGAATAAATTACTTTAAAGATTATTTTTATATAATTTTTTTTTTATATCTTTAGTTTTTGTATCGAACATGTAAATTACTCGTATAATAGTACAGTTATAGGTAATATGATTGTAAAACACAAATAATTCGTGTACAGACAATTGATATTACTTTATTAATTGTTAAATAATTATACAGTCTGCATATCATAATATATTAATATCTATATACGTGAAAATGAATATAAGTAATTGAATAAATTATATCAAACCATAGGCATGTGCAGATTTCAAATTCAGAGGCAACAGAAAATAAATTCAGCCCAATTTTTTAAGAAATCCGGCCCATAATTTCATTTATCTTATAGTTAATTTTAAGTATCACAATAATTATATTATAATTACCATAATGGTTACCTATTTAAAAAATATTCTATTGATTACAGTTTTTTTTTTTTTTAATCTAACGTAATTTAGGAATGTAAATTTAATTTATCAATGATAAAATGTACCTAATAATCAGCAGCAAAAAAAAAAAAAAAAAAAAAAAGATTTTGGAGCAGCTTTTGCTTCATCTGCTGCCTCCGTGGCTCCGTGCCTGTGTTTCTAACTATTTATTTTTAAAATGAATAATATTTAACTTGTACAGTGGTCATAACAGTATAATACATTAATAGTTACCTAATACTATTAAAATATTATAGAAATTATAAATATACAATTATTGATGAAGTCTTATATAAGTTAATATTTATAAATTATAAACTAATATTATACTTATATAATTAATTATTATCCGTTAATTAATATTATGTTTAATTTTAGATGCTGAATTATTAACGTTTAATTATGCAACAGTTTTGATCACTGTATTCACTTCATGGATTTGGAATGACCGTCGTGTTTAAGCATTGTAGACATTTTTGAAAAAAAGTTTTGCCACAACTTTTTTCTAATTTTATGCACTATTTATTAATTAAATAACAATAACAACTAGTTATTGATTATAATATTTCATCGTTCTAATTCACTAAAATTGATGCATAGAAACAGCAAATTATAATATTGTTGGTAACTGTTATAATATTAAATATTGTTAGTTTTATTTATATGTACCTATTTCAAATATTATGTTCTATATATATTATTATATTCTAATTATATAACTTTTATTCATTACACATTGTTTAAGATTAATATTATAATTGCATAAGTTAATAAATATCATCTATATGTTAAATTTTAATCTAATTTATAATTTATATTCAATTGTATTATTAAATTTATATTTAAAATATTTTACCGAATTTAAACTCGAATTAAATATAAAACTTGTATTATTTGGCAATATATAATTATTTTATAATCTACATTTCTATACAATATTATATTATAGTTTGTAAATTTTACATGAAGCGGATATAATTTATATTATATCATCCGTGTTCAGATTTATTGTAAACACTATTGTTTTAACACTTTATACATATAGTCTATTAATCTATATCAGGGATGGTCAAGTCAAAGTTAATAGAGGGTTAACTTTTTAAATTTTAAACTCCTGCGGATATATTTAATATTATATTTTTTTTATACAAAATTCGTTGATACATTACAATTTTAGATATTATAAAAAGTTTATATATTCATTAGAAAAAAATTCAAAATTAAATTTAAAAAAATTATATAAATTTTAATATATTATTATTTTATTTTTATTGTATTTGTAAGAATTGAATTTTTAAAAAATAACGCGGGTCAGATAAAATTTGTATACAGGCCACCAGTTTCCCATCACTGATCTATATTATAATATCAAGATTACTAAAATAATGATGTAGATTTAAATTAATCACAACTCGAAGTTTACCATTTTATACCTATGTATTTGATTAGTAACCACAAGTAGGTATCTACTCATGTAATATTCATATAAAAAATAAAATGCGTGGGTATATAGTTAAAAAACGACATATTACATTTACATATATTTAAGAATTACGAATTTATTTCGTTTTTAAGAAATATTTAATTTTTACTAAAATTAGACACCAACTAGGTATACACATTTTCGAAAACTATTTTAAGTATAATAATTAATTGTTAATAATGATATTTCGTTCATATTTTATAATTATAACGTTTATATATAATTATTAGACAATATTATTCGTTTTATAGCACATTATCAATCTATATATGCCTTTGATGTTTGATGTAAATGTATTACCTATAACTTATGTAGGTACTTAACTAATATGGTTCTCATATTTTGAAAATGTATAATAATTAATAATAAATGTGTAATCCAGGCTTTATTCTAAGGTGCAGTTGGACACTAATTGTGCAATAGGAAATATAAAATGTGCAGTAGAAATAACAAATATGTGCATTTGAAAAATATATTAAAAAATTATAGTTATAGTAAATATAGAATAAATAATTCAAACTGTAACATATTATTGTATGACTTGTAGGCCAATAATCGTTACAAAATATTTTAATATAAGTATTACACACATTTAGGTATTCACTAATGTTAATATTTTTAAATTTTAGTTGAAGTTCCAAGAACAAATATTTTATAGAATATACAATAGATAAGATTTAGAATTTTAGAATTTTTACAAATAATTGTAATATTAAGAAAATTTATGCAGTTGGAAAAAATCCTTACAATAAAGCCTGGTGTAATCTATATTATAGATGAGTATTGTCAATTTGTCATGAATAGCATACTACAATGTAGTGCATATACTGTATGCGTTTTAATATATATCGTATCTGACTGCAGAACTTCACTCAGAATCGTTTTTTCGAATGCCGCATGATTTATTATTATCAAAATACAAAACTATATCATCTCCCACATCTGTATCCTAATTCCTAAACATACTAATAATGGCTCTTTTTCATTTAGATTTGACATACCTAATATAATTGTTAATTTAGAATTTTAGAATAATTTTCCTCAAAACTATTTTTAAAAGAAAGGTCCTACCCATAATGGCTATAAAGCTATAATTATTTATGTATATTTACATAAATACATTAAATGTATTTTTCCCTAAACTCGGGTCGTACCTATTGAATCTTTGTATTTTTTTCATACAATCATACTACGACTATAGGTACATAATTTATAATAAAAGTATTTTTCTCCAATTGCAATATATTTATTTTAACATTGATGATATTTTTGAATAGGTATTTACATAAAATATTAAAAACCAATAAATGGTCCAACATAAAATTTAAAATTAATATGTATTATCAAAATATATTTTTTACCTATAATGTTTAGTGCGTTTTACTAGCCCTCGTATTTTTAAAATAAAAAATAAAAGTTATATAACAGTTAATTTTAAACTATTACCCAGTTTTAATATTATTAATTATTTCATAGTTCAATTTTAATTAAACTATCCTACAGGGGCGGTTCCAGAGACTTGGTTGGTGCCAAGTCAAAATTTTGGGATAACTTTATAACAAAAAAACACAAATTTTTACTACCATAGTTATACGTAATAATGTAATTTTGTTTTTAACAGTATACAATTTTTTTAAATACGGTCCTTGGGGTGGCCGTGGCCCCTTGCCCCCCCTGGAACCGCCCCTGCTATCCTAATGTATTATTTTGATAATATTACTATTATGAAAAAATAAATAATAGAGAGTTAAAAATGAAACAAAGTATTTCAAATATATGTGTATAATGTATATATATAAACAATTTGAACGTACTCATTTATTGTTTTTCTTTATTTCATTAAAGTTTATATAATTAGTAATTTTTTTTACAATTTGAAAAAATTATTTAGAAATTCGGAATATTTATATAACATATATAACAATATAATATGTATGTTTGATAAAATTGGCAATTTTGGTTTTAAGATCTGAAAATATTACTGAAATAAACTGTATACTGCAGTATACACAGTACACACATATACCTATAATTTAACATGATATTAAAATATTAGAAAAATCCCAAGTCTCATTTATTTTTTTTTTTTTTGCTGTTTAAAGTTGAAATTTTTAGTGTAATCGAAAATCTAATAATCCATAAAGTATTCTTCTTATTATTTCTCAATATTTTTACAATAATGATTGATAAAAAAGACAAAAAATTCTTTAAATTTTATTGAAGCATAGGTACCTACCTACCTATACCTATACATATTAGTTAATATTGGTTATAGACTTATAGTGTTGAATTTTGATTAAAATTTGAATGCCATGATAAATCATTCTGGAGTACGATTTTGAGCGAAGTTCATCATATAATATAATATGTATTGATTAAATTTTTACATTTATTAGTGTTTATGTTCAATAAAATATACCTGGGGTGCGGCCACTAACCTTAACTTTGGGAGCCGCAAATTTATAAAGTTAATTCGAAGCTAACCATATTGTAAAGCGATGTTTATAAAATGAAGACACATTTTTCATTTTAAATCAAATAAAGGAACATTTATTTTTTCGAAACACACCTTGACTATTTTTGGCTATATATATATATACTAAAATCCCCGCCGCCGCCGTGTCAATCTATATATCTAATAATGTAATGCTAACGAAACCGACGGCAATAAAATAACAAAATTTTGTAGTTATTAATTTTAGTCCTAAATATGATACAAGATCGTAAAAAACTGATTTAAGAGCTACATGCGGCTCCCGAGCCTCGTTGTGACCACCCCTGTATAATATACCCATAAAACCCCCAAATTAGTCATGCAAATACCTAAGGCGCTAAGGCTAAATCTGACAGTACTTCGCTCAGAATTATTTTTAGAATGTAATGATTTATCATTGTATTCAAATTTTAATCATAATTCAACACTATACCTACTCATTACTCCTGTATCCCTTCCCTTCCTTTTTATATTATTAAATACGTATATTACATATTATTTACATATAATTATTAATTAAGTATACATAATAATTTATGTGTGAAAATAATAAATATAGTTTCAATTGATGTATAATCAGTAGTAAAATAAATTTTGGTATATAATATGTCAGTGGCGCCGACTTAAATCTTTTTAGGGGTGCCAAACTGGCAACGAGAAATATAAATATCCACCACTCAGTCAAATTTGAACTTATCAACTTATCTCGAAGGGAAAATTAAAAAAAAAATGACGAAATTTCGGAAAAATATTGAAATGTTATCGAAATCGAATTCAAATTTTTACTGAAAGAATATTGAACAAAGCAGAGACCTTGAAAATGTTATTGAACATATAGGTATTTTATATACGAAATACGCGGTAAAATTTCGACACAGTTACGTTAATTATTTATGAAAATATGGAACTTTGAAATTTTTTTTTTATGAAATTAGCAATTTTAAAATATGTTAATATTATGAAATATTGGTCGTAAAATTATAATTCATGCAAACTTGACATATTTCTTGAATCTATAATGTTGTGTAGGTCATGAAAATTTGTAAATATTATGCATATACATGACTACAAAATTGGGTTACAAATATAAAGATAAGTGAAAAGTGAATAATAACAAAATTAAAAACAATAATTTTTGTGGGTCATTTTATAGTTTTTTTGACGGTAGGTATATACTCGTACTTAGGAACTTAGGTACATACACGTAACGGTCAAGTTAGGTGTAACTCGTAATTTATCCAAACCTTAATTTTCGGATTATATTTTCCCGCCCATAAAAGAAAGACATTGAATTATACCATTTTTTTTTTTTAACTCTTTCATAAATTTAATTAATTTTTATAATTTATACACAAATAAAACGATGTTTGCACGTATCTATAAGAATATTATATAAATCAAATCAACGGATGTTAAATAAATATACAAATATCTTTCATATAAAGTTCATATTATAAAAGTTATTAACATTTCTTATAAGTTATAACATTTTAAATTATTAAAATTGTATTTAATTTTTTTTAAACGTTCGTCTAAATATATATCAAAATAAAAATAATATTATGGATATGACGTAATTTGCACATATATTATTCTATTATATAAGCTTTATGGTGTAATAATACGAGTATATTGGTATAATGTGTATAGTACCTAATCGAATTATTATTCGAATCGGATTATTATATAATAACTTTTATATATTACTTTACTATATTTATATACGACATTTGTTTACAAATTATTATTAATAGAACACACGCGTATTAATAATATTCGATCAATAGGAGGTATAATATATTATAATTTTCATCGTTGATATATGATAAAAAAAAAAAAAAAAAAATAATCCAGTTTTTTTTTTATTATTATTTAATATATTTAATGTTTAAATATACGTATTATTTTATAAGTCTATACTTATTCAATTTCGTCGGTACGAATAAAACTTTTATTCGCAAATTACATTCGCAAAAAGTCCAAAACGATAACCAATAAAACACGGAAACAATTATAGTAAACTGTAGCTCGACGATTACCGCCCATGGCGTGTCAGAACGGGGCAGTCGATTTATACTTTCATCGTATAACTAATGTTATACAAAATATTATATCGTATATATAGTAAAATGTAAATTACGAGTGAAACAATGTAATGTTATTATTACGAGAAGAAGAAAAAAAAATGGTGAAAAATAATATTATATATCAACATGAATGAATTAAAATCAGTCATGAATTATTTGACGAAAAACCAAATTTTAATAGTATAACTATATAATATATTATACTTTATACACTTAAAAGTTATTAATATAATAATATTTCAATAGTAGTATAATTACTTAAAACAAATAAAACGCCCTTTGATTTTTTTTAAATTAGAAATATTATGTTTATCAAATATCATTTTTAATGCTTATTATTGGAATATTGGTGATATCGTTAGACGTCATATATAGAAGTAGAAATATTTGTATAATATCGTATTATATAGAATATAGTATACCTATTAGTTTTGTACTTTTGTCCGGGACATTGAAATATTGCAGTTCGTAAAAAATTTTCTACCCTGTTGGAAATCTTCAGCAATTTTCTCAGTTATATTCTCACAATAAAAATATACATTATAAACAATAAAGATATACGTTATACGAGAACGCGCAGTTTATATATATATTTTAATTTTTAACCATACAAAATTGTGGGGGTGTAAATCGTTAAAAAAAAAATTCAAAATATATAGGTACCCTCCGTTATTAATAAAAACGAACTAGGACGGTGCGGATTATTAATCGAAGTACATTACCGCACAAACGGTTTTATTTTTATTCACTCAATATACCAGGTTACCGCGTGTAGGTATAAACGCTTTATCGTCGTGCGAGATTTAAGCAGAGCGATAAAAAACGAACGTCATTCGTATATCTGATAGTGGAAACGTATATTAAAGGAGAGTACCCAAGTCAGGTACCTACCTATAGGAACGTATATATATTACATAGCGTGCAAACAAATCGTGCGACCACGGTTGTGGTGACGTCGAATAACAGGGTCATCAAGACCGCCTTAAATTTTTTTTATAGTTATATATTATATGTTTTCAGGTAGGCATGCGTGGGCGGGTATACGATTTTTGTTTTTAAATTTTTATCGTCTTCGTTTGTCTTTTTATACACAAGTTGTTACATTTAATATCTATATTATAAAATGTTATTGTGCGTGTATGGTCGATTAATCGATATTACCCTAAATAAAAAAAATGCATACCTAGGTACAAAGTGTATCACATTCACGGAGTTTAAGATAAGTAAATAAAAATTTATATTTTTAATAATCATTTAAATATTACTTTTACTGCCGTAAATACTTACAAAATGCATATTAAAAGATGGTCGCCAAATTGGACAAATTTATAATTTCAGTTAAATGTCACTTTTTGAAAATTATTAAAAACTATAAATTATAACATATAGTATATATTATAGTTGACCGTGGTACCAATTACGGTAATAATAAATAATATAGTATAGTTGACTTTATATAGGTATTATTATAGTATACCTATGTATAGTTTAGACATTTAACTACTAAAAATACATATTATAAATTTATAATACCGCGACGAAACCTTAAATATCAACGGCTTTGACGGAATAATGAAATTTACTAATACGATTTTTCAGAAAATCCACCTTTTCAAAATTGATATTTTAAATGTTTTCATATGCCTATAATGTAATTGGTATTTAATATATTTTGTAGGTCTCCACTGCAGTTTATCGTTTATGCCTTGCTGTAGAATAATAATATATATAGAATATAGGTTATAGGTAAGTATATACAATTATGTAGGTATCCTACGCATAATAATAACATCGCGGGTATATGTAAACATACTTTTATTTTATAATAGCTTTTAAAATATTAAAATGATTACAAAACAGACATTTATAATGGCAGTGATTTGACATTTCCAATGGGCCGAGCACAGAAAATAAAGGTCACACAATATCCCTATACCGATGCCAAATAATGCGATATTACCGCCGAACACGCTCATCGAGAATTTAATATCACTTGAGTTTCTATCGCGTATAACACTGTAAATATATTATAATATAAGAATGGTCGATTGAAACGAGCGGTACCTACTTCTTAATATATAATTCAGGGGTACATATAATATGTGTATGTGTGTGTGTACACTGACATGAAATACAATCTATTTTGATTGTTCGTTTGACCCAGCTGTCTTTTTGACTACACAGTACTTAAGTCTACATATGTACTTTAATTTAAGTTTATATTATTATCTACATGTGTAGTTATTTCCAACGTTTTTATTTACCTAACGAATTTATTATACATATGATAATGATACAGTATTTTTGACGTATTTGGGCGAAAAACCTCATGATCTCACCATCACATATTATATTATTATACTATTTTCGTGCAATTTGAAAATTAACATTTATACACCTAATGGACAAATTATTATAGTATTTATTTAACATTACATCGATTTAAGATCGTTATGTAGTAGTTACGATTATATTGGTAGATTTTAGATTTTGTGCGAAGCTAAAATTTACAACGATGCCTTTTTGTTCTGTATGTAAAAGTAAACACTTTTTACTCGAAATAATACTCTTATTTTCAAGAACAGCATATGTTTCCGGTTGGAAAGTGGATGTAGTTGGTATTTTATTTAGGTCATTTTTAAAATTTCTTAAAATTGACACTATGCGATAGGAGAAACGACAATAAAATGATAAAAATACGGCATTTTTCACGAAAACTGAATTTCAATATTTTACGATAACTCAGGCAATTTTGAACTTGAAAATTTTTTAGGATATTTACATAGGTAATTTATAAATGTGATACAATTTTGGAACGTTAATTTTTCTACATAATATAGAACTTTGTATACCTACCTATTTCCTAAAATTCTTGTTTTTTTGTATATAACTACGTTTGATAGATGTGTAATTTTGGGTTTTAAAGTCTGAAAATTTTAGAGAAGTATATTCACGTGTTACTTAACATGGTATCAAAATATTAGAAAAATCCCAAGTATCAGTGTTTTTTTTTACAGGTGTTTAAAGTTGAAATTTTAGTAAAATTGATATTTAAAGTATTTATATGGATTCTTCTTCTGGTATTTCAATACTTTACAATAATGTTATTTAAAATTGACAAAAACATTTTGAACATTTTTAGTGAAGTTCAAATATTTTTCTTAATTGATTTCCAATTAATTGTGAATTACATTTACGATTTTTTTTTTAAGATGATAAATCATTACATTCGAAAAATAATTCCGAGGGAAGTACTGTCAGATTTGGGTATTTAGATGGCTAATTTAGAGGTTTTATATTGAATGTAGAGACCGATATAAATGTAAAAATTTTAATCAATTCATATATTATCTGATGGACTTCGCTCAAAATCGTATTTCCGAATGTAATGATTTATCATTGCATTCAAATTTTAATCAAAATTTAACACTGTCCTCTTTACACATATATATCCCTTTCCTTGATTTTTTAAAATGTAATTTATCACAAGATTGATCAATTTTCTATTTATTATTATATTTATCAATTTATCTTTACGAAACCATATTTCTACTATTCGTTTAAGTAATCAAATTATATGGAAATTATTAGCAATTTAGAATTTTCGTATTTATACCTACATGCACATCAACTATTACTTTCTATAATATACAGTTTATGAATTTAGAATTATAATTTATTCATAGTGGATATAAATTATTATGTTATAGGAAATAAAGAATTGTATATAATCGAATCGATTATAAAAAAAAAAATAAATATATTAACTCCTTATTATAATTCACGTTTTCGAATAAACACTGTTAAATTAAAAATTAAATAATTTGATTATTACATAACATTATAACATGTACATGTATAGTTCTCGCCGTCACAAATACGACAAATTGAGTCTCGTCGAAGGGTTCGTTCAAATTTTATACGCATTATAAAGTACGGGTGAAATAATGAAGCCCGTCTAAAACTTCAACGTCGAAATAACAATACTCGATATTCGACTACCGTAATGTCGACGGCAGGTACCTATTATATACTTGCAGTGGACATCATTAAACGACACCCATATACCCGACGACACGAACTTATTATACTTTGGTATAATCGTATACCGTCATACTTAACGACAACGCGCGACGATTTTGCGTCTATTATTATTATTTTATTTTATACATTTCAGGAATAAAATAATATATTATATTATAAATTGGCCATACCTGGCATTTATTAGGTTTCGCGAGCGCATTATAATATAACGTTCTCGTGTCGTTGCGGGTTTAAGATACTCCAAGGTTATACGGTCAAAATGTACGAATAACGCGATAGTCAAGTTATATGCATAATAATAATAAATAACTACAAGGGCGTGGGCGTTGCACGACAGGAAACGACCAGAAGCTTTGTGGTCGGGTCGCAACGTTTTTCCCCGGCCATTCCGTCAAAATGCTCGTTCCGTGCCGGATCGTCTTGGTCGCCACGATCGCGCTGTCGTTGTTGTCGTCGAATTTTTGCGATGCCGCCGGCGCGTTTAGGGTGAAAAGAGGCGTAGTTCCCGGTAACGCGGCTTCACGGCCCAAAGGTTAGTAATATCTACATCTTAACATTGTATTAAAATAATTTCGATATTTTTTGGGATTTAAGAAAATTTTCATTTTTCACGTGCGATTATTTTTATTCTACATTTTGTTATATTCAATCGGACAAAATCATAAAGCTAAAATCACTGCTACCATCGAAACCCTATAAGGAGTATAATGTATCTTTCAAATTTTCGTTACTTGTTGGCGGTTAGGTTTAGTCAATTAGTCAAATACTTTGTCGTTTTAGTACTATTGATTGTTTATCAATAATTATTCGTTTTCTTATTTAGGAATATTTTTTAATAGAATTGTGGTATCGTGTCACATCTCACATTATTAAAATGTATATGTTTTTGTGTTAGATGCCATTCGACGATCGGAGTGTCGTAATGACAACAACTGTAGACCTTGGCCAAAGACGTCGTGTGCTAAAGATCCTGTGGACAATCAATATCGATGTTTGTGTGCTGATCTAACACATCCAATCAATGACGATTGTATTACCTCACCACAAGGTAAACAATATATTATATTTATTTATGTGAGTTATGGCATGCTATTAATATTATTTAATATCACTGGATTTTAGAACTGGGAATGATTTGTGAACGGGATGTTCAATGTATTCAGTTGGCACAATGTACTCGCAATATGAGCGATACACACTCAGATGCTAAAATATGTCAATGTAGAGAGGAGTTCACTGACGATGATGGATCTTGCAGCGGTGAGTTTTAATTTTATTATTTATTATATTAATTCAAAATTTTGTTTTCAATATGAGTATTATTATATTATTTTACAGGTGGTGTACGCGCAATAATATCAATAGGTCTAGCGATTTTGGTTGCCTTCGTTTTGCAAAATAACTATAATTAAACAGCTTATAGGTTATATCTTATATACATTTAACATTTTGTTTTAGTAAATTTAATACTTATATTACTATTACTTTTAAATATTTTTTTTGTAAAGAATAGCTGATATTGTATTACCAACGGCTCCTCCAAACTGGTATGATGGAGTTGGTATGGTATGAATAATTTGAAAAACTATAAAAGAAAAATATAAAAAGTAAAAATATAAGAATTACATTTCAATATTATTAAAATTTAATAATTGATATTTTAAATTATCGCTTGATAATTTCTTACCATCACCAAATTGTTCATTCAGTTCTAATTGTGTCCAGTTACAACTAACAATCAGAAACATTCCGTTAGGTTGTAACAAATTCATTATATTTACTTTGTATTGATTTCTTTTTTCTTTATTTTCATCATTCAAACTGATAACATCATAGGTTCCTTTATCCATAACTAATGCATAGGTAGGTAATGTTTTTACATCATCAACCAAAAAGTCAAACACTTTTAGTGTTATGTTTTTTATATTTTGCTCTTTAACTATAGAAATCGCTAATTTTACTGCTGGTGCTGAATAATCTATGCCATAAAGATTGGAAAATCCTAATTTTGCCTGATATAATTGTTATTTTATAACATATTTTATTATTGATATTCATATAAAAGTAGGTAATAAATATAGTTACTAATTGAATTAAGAGCAAAGCATTTCCACACCCAACATCCAAAATAGGATCATCTTGATTAATTTTACAATGGGATTGTATACACCTGTAAAATTATATATGTATTTTTTATTTATTAATATTATTTAGTTTATAAACATAGTTTTTATTTTAAAATTAATGTAGTTTTATAAATTCTTAGTTCTTACTTGTGTTAAGATTATTTAGAATTTTAGAATATATATAATTTTAAAGTTAATATTTTTCTACATAGAATTAGAATTTAGATAATACTAAATAGGGGTTTTTTCAAAAATAAATCCATCACTATATTATAATAATGACTAAATACATTAATGTTAGTTATACATACCTAGTATATTTTCAATATAATTATTTCTTTCCACATTTTAAATTTTTATATAGTATAGATTTTAAGACATTTATTTTATTTTATTTGACTTATGAAGTATATGTAATAAGTATAATTATTAATAATAAAATGATTAAATTATAAATATTAAACAAAATTGTATTTATAAAAAAAGTAAAATATATCCACAATATTGTAATTATTCAAGAAAATATGTTCTAGCAATGTAATTTTAGTTAAAAACTGAATGTTCAACTATCAAATACCTAGAATTGATTTTTTTAAAACAATAATTATAATAATATCCATTTCTTTACATTAAAATGTATAGACAAACTAATATATATATATTTATATTCATACAACAGTTAAGATCTATAAAATAATTATATTGATCATAAAGTTGTTGATTCATACACATTACTAAATAATATATTTTAATATTAAGCCTACTTAATCATCTTCTGTCCTATACTATGACCAAACCATTCAGCACCTGGATCACCAAAATTTTTGAAATTATCAAGTTCCACAGTATAAGCATTATTCCAACTGAAATATAAAAAAATAAATATTAAAAACTTTAAAATTAGACTTTAATTTGTGCTATTATGATATGTACTCGTAGGTATATATTAAAATAATATATTATCTTGTATACATATTTTATGTAGAAAATTTGTTTATATTATAATAATTAATTATATCCTAGTCTTTCTAAATAATTAAATATGTTAATTAGTAGGTAATTTACATAAAATACAAGTACCTAACTAATAATTACCTAAATAAATAATTACTAGGTAAAATAAAAAAAAATTGAATCGTGACTTATTCAATTTTATAATATAATTGGTAATTTGCTACAGAGTCGAATATGGTAATTTCAAATTTCATTCATAGAATAATATTGTTAACGTATATTTGAAAAAAAAAGTTTTGTACAAATTTAAAATGATTAATAAAATAAAATAAAAAAATCATAAGTAATTATTATTAAAGGTAACACTGATTATTATATGATAATATCTTAGTTACCATAATCACTAAATTATAAACAAAACAAAATAAAATTTTTCATTTAGGTATGTCCTTAAATGTTTAGTCGTAATTAATTCATAATAAAATTTAAAAAAAACACTTAATTGTTTTTAAGCTAAAACAGATATAGCATATTATTATTTTACATAATTAAATATTTTTAGAAGACTAAATATGACTCGTATCCCAAAGGAAAAGGTGAAAATATCTAAAGATGAAGAGTTATTACAAATGAAATATGAAGAAAACAACAAAATAACAAAAAAATTTATGGAAGAAATTAATGAAATGAAAAGTAAGATAGAGGATTATGATAAACATAATTTGTTAGATGTTAAACACAAACCAAAACCCAAGAAAACCTCAGAATTCAATACATTTATGAAAATTATTGATAATGGAGATACCATTGAAGAACATAAAACTATTTCAAGTAAAGAAATTACGGTAAAAAATTATGTTTTGCAAAAAGAAATTGACCGATTAAACAATGAACTTCTAAAAAAAGATGATTTAAATGATCATTTACAGAATGAAAATAAAAAATTGACTGAAGAGAAAGACAAATATGCGTATCAATTATCACAACTTAAAGACAAAATAAAAAAACATGATAAAGAATTTGAATTGTTAACAGGAACACTGAAAACTAGAGATTCTGAAATGAATAGATTACTGAAAGATCTAGGGTCTATGGAGAAAAAATTTAAACATGAGCAAATTGTTTATGAGAAACAAAAATCAACTTTCGTGAAAATGGCAGATGAAAATAAACATCTTAAAGAAACAGTAAAAAAACTGGAAACAACACTTAAAGAGGCCGAAGAAAAGTTTACAAAGATGTTATCTAAAAATAATGATGTAGTAACAAAATGTATGAAAGAAAAAGAAGTGCTAATTACAGGATTCAAAAAACAATTGGAATTAATAGATTCGTTAAAGAAACAGAATGTTAGGACTAAGCTACAAGAAGAAATAAATAATTTAGAAACTGAGTTTGGTAAACTTCTAGATAGTAAATAATATTACATTATTACTTGTCGTCGTTACTACTTAATATTAACTTACTACTCTTCTGTAGCTAAACTAGGGTTGTTTATAGAATCATCTTCACTAGAACTCATTTTATATATTATATTTATTTTGTTTAGTATTTAAGTAATGAAATAGTAGAAAAAAATTGTATTTTCAAATTCCTGTAAACATTTTTAAACTGTTTAATTATAATTTATAATATTTATTATTATTTAATATTCATCTTGGCTCTAGTCGACGCAAGTTGTGTACTCGTGAATTGTTATCATTTTTCATATTATTATTGTTTGAATTTATTATCTTTAAAAATAATAAGTCTTACATATTATGTTTATTTTTGCGTGTAGATAGCGCACATATAATACATTAATAAATCAAATAATGTAAGTTACGTGTTATTTTTAATATTATTTATCCCAAGGGATATCTGGTAATCAAAATAAATAAAATATTGTACCGACTAATTACCATTAACCAATAAGGAACGATAAACATAATATTAATATCTATGTTAAATATTACTTCATTGTGTACAATTAGTAGATAATATAACATTTCTTTTTTTTATGAATATTTTACTTTTAAATATATTTAATGTATATAGATAACTTTGCATAATTACAATTTTTAACTTCGTTTAATCAAATGTTAATGCGAATAAAATGTAAATTTTGTTATTTTCTAATATATAAAAATTACATAAATTTAAATACGCACCTAAATTTTTCTATGAGAATTTATTATTATTATTATTATTTTTATTCCTTTATTTCTCAAGATTATTTATTATTTTTATCTTCATCAAAAAAATTTAAATGAAATTCTATTTTAATAAAAAAAAAAAAGAAAATTACTCGGGTCGAAATACATTATTTTAAATTAGTTAATTATTAAAAAAGTGTTTTATTAAATTAATTTGAAAGTAACACGCCATTATGGTGTCGTGATTATACTGGTTATATTTAAAAAGAATAAGAATCTAATGTGTTATACTTTTTAAGTTTATAATATATTATTAACTAAATTGATGGTAAGTATATAAATAAATATATAATTATTTATTAATTAATTATTATTATAGTGTATAGGTATATAATATATAAGATATTAATTATCTATATATAATTATTTATTAATTATAAATTTTTATAAAATAAGGTACATTGTTAAGCAGTTAAACAATATTATATTATAGTTGGTATAAGCATAATGTAAAGTACATATTATTTGCATACCTAAACGTTTAAAAAGTATAGACATAAAATTATTATTTTTGTTTTTTTATTATAATAATTTTTTTCAGAAACGTCCTCCAGGCTCCAAACCATAATCAAAAGAGA
The DNA here is from genome assembly GCA_021307375.1 of Tetraneura akinire. NCBI lineage: Eukaryota > Metazoa > Arthropoda > Insecta > Hemiptera > Aphididae > Tetraneura > Tetraneura akinire. The sequence continues at coordinate 469,017 of JAIUCT010000010.1, forward strand.
AAATTTTATGTAGAAACGGATTCAACGTACGCGTTATTGATAAAATTAGAAGGTTAGAACTTATTATTATTATTATTTTTATTAAGTATATTGTATAATATACCATATAAATATGCGTGTAATGGTAGTTCTGCAGACTTTTATAATATACCTAATAAAGTGAGCGCTCCGACTTAAATTGTATATTAAATGAAATATAATAATAATAATAATAATAATAATAATAATATAATTGATGATGCGTATTATATGCATCCTATAAAATATAGTTTATAATTATTGTAGTTAAAATAATTTAATGTTCATACTGTATAACTACATATATATATACCTATATATCACAGAGTAGATCTACTCTGTGTATATATTACTTACACGAAATTCGCGTTGCCGTCCATATATTATCATCATAATAATATTATTATGATAATAATATTATTGTGATAATATTATTATTATTTGTCGGCGTATATTTTATAATCTACTATAATAAAACGCTAACTCCGTCATGGAAGAGGTTTTTCCTTATATTCCGTATATAAATTCTACCGTTCGTCGTACGTCTTCGAAACTCGCACGTTTCGCGGTCAACTTTTTATTTTCCTTCTATTAAAATCGGTTTCGTAATTTTTCACGCAAAACTTTTTCTTAAATCGCCTTTTTTGACTTTTCCCTTAGTTTTTCCATGGTTTTTTCTAATATAATAAAACGCTAATTTTTTCATGGAAGAGGTTTTTCCCTTACTGTTTCCATGGTTTTTTCTTATATAATAAAAAAAACCTTGGCCGGTGTCGTTTCTTCCATGGTTTTTTCCTTATTTTTATTATATAAATTCTATATATTATATAAATTGACCGTTCGTCGTACGTCTTCGAAATTTCCACCTTTCGCGGTTTTTCCATCTATTAAAATCGGTTTCATAATTTTTTACCCGAAACCTTTTTTTAAATCGCCTTTTTTAACTTTTCCCTTAGTTTTTCCATGGCCGGGTTTCTTTCTGTTCGTGATAACGGGCCGGCCGGTTTCCGACTGCTCGCGATAACGAGTCCGTCGGCCTACCTTGCGCTCGCTGCTCCCGAAAACCGATAAACGCCTACCTCTCTCTCGCTACCGTCCAAAAATTTCGCGCCGTAATATTATTCGGCGTGATATTTTACGTTTTCACCCGTCCTTTTTACTAATGAAATAATATTAAACGGTTATATTATTACAAGTTTTTTTTTTTTTTAATTTTTTTTTAAATTTTTTTTAATTATGTATACGGTAATAATAAAATTGAATGTAATTTGATGTAATTTTATTAAGGGAAAAAACCTTAATATAATAATGTTACTACCACTGTTATTTCAACTTTTCCCACTTTCATTACCTATGTGACCAGTGACCACTGACATAGAAATTATTGCTATAGACTTATTGACTTATTTGTACCGTGCTTTGGTATTAATATTATTAATTATAATTAATTCGTATTTATAACGAATTCGTAATTATATTAATTTATATTAATATTTCTCGCGTAGCCGTCGTTTTTTTCGCGCCGCCGTCGATCGCCGTACCGTAACTGAGTCGTTTTTCGCTGCCCGATCTCTTTTTTTCGCGTATTTTTCGTTCGACAAACGTCGAAAACGGTTTTCGGACTGTTCGCGGTCGGGAACCCGATAAAAGCCCGATATTTCGCCGTAATTCGCGAATTTTTCGATATCGCGAAACAATTTTAATATACCGATTTTCGACGATTATCCAACGAGCCACGGTGGCGTACTCGGTAGGTAGGAATGTTAGGAAGCTAGGCGTTAGGTTGATTATTGACTCTGTAAAATTATACGTATGATTTATATACAAATCGTGGTCGTTGGCTTATATTATAAACAATAATTGTTCGAACGCATACGTTGTTACAGTTAAAAAATATAGTACAGGCGGTACCGGTATTACACTGGCAGCTATGGTGGTGGTAAAACTTTTCACACGCACCTGTATCCCACTGGAACCCGACTGGGGTAAGTGAGTGCGCCGAAGGCGTACTCCTCGTGGGGGGACTACCGTGATCGGTCAAAGACTGTTCACCCGAAGAGAGTGTAAATAGGACCACTAGATTGCGAACGCCCTACAATCCGCCAGAGGCGGATAAAATACTTTAATCATTATATCTGATAAAGATCTACTTCCGCCGGGCTCAATGTAGTATGTACCCGAACACTATGGTAGCAGAAATGTTATGGTGGTGGTAAAGCTTTTCACCCTCACCAGTATTCCACTGGCAGAACTATGGTGGTGGAAGGCTTTGGTTCCTCAGCTAGTAATTATTATAATATATTATATATTATTATTAGTAGTAGTTATACGCATTGCACTATTATAAAGCTTTTAACTCGCATAATAGTTTTAGTTGATACTTTGATAGTTTGATAGTACAAAACGCGACGTAAGAAATGGGCAAATCATATATTTATATAAATTTTAGTCGTTAGCGTATACAATATATAACACACATAAATTAGATAATATTATATAGATTGTTTTAATTACTGTTGTTTCGCGGGTTTGAATTCGTACAAACTTATGAAAATATACATTTATCTCCCATATTATATAATGCATACAATCCGCAATCATTACGGCCAACGGGTCACTATTAAAAAAAGGTTTAGACGCGATACGGCCCCGCCGCATTTATACACCTAACCAATTCTCAACCGACCCTTAATTTTCTATGTATATAATTGCACTTGTGCGGGGACAAAATTTAAATTTTGGAACTTCATACGTGCACGCATCAAACAAATAATAAATGCATATAGGTACCTAAAAAGTTTTATCTATTTAAAATTGCAGATATAATCTCTTCTTAATTATTTATATAATAAATATATAACATTTACTAATTAAATCAGGACGAGGACTTGTATACGTATAATATATTACAATAGTTCTATACAATTTTCTAACCACGTATTTTGTTTAAAACCCATACCTTTATATTATAATATTATATATATAGTCTTGACTCTCAAAATATATTGTATTAGAATAATATTTTATATATGCGTTATTAAACAAATCTAAATAAATTTACCTAGGTAAAAATTAAAAAATACCTAATTTATACCTAAAACGTATATATAAAATTAAGCGTGTTACCTATAGTTATCTACATTATTAATTATTATATTTTTCGATTCGAGTATTTATATCGGAAATAGAGAAAGAAAGAAATCTAGGTATATACGCGTTACAATAATATCTTATTTATATTTGTTTATCGCAGTTCCGGGGGAAGTTATGAATTTTCAAAATAATATTTTATTCGAGTGGCCCGCTATTATAATATATATAGCTATATAAAAATCGCGTATACTGCTATACTGCAACGTAATATTTATAAAAGACATAATATAATATAGTGATTTCGTGCGCGTAATATACGTACGGGCGGCTAACAGAACGTCGTCGCCATTTCCCGAAACGACGGTCGCAGTAAAGTTTTTTTATTATTATTATTATTATTATTATTTTACTACCGCTGTAAAGTTTTTTTTTTTTTTGGTTTTTCTCTTCTCGTCCCTATAACCGTTGTTTATTCTTCCATATATAAATAAAAGCACGAAAACCTGGTGTATTATACGGGAAGAACCCTATATGCAAGACATCCACACGCGCGGATAGTCTTCTTGTTAACACGTCCGAATGAATTATCATTGGTCGGCGGAACAGAGGCGTATATATCACACACACACACGATATAACGAAATATATTCCATAATATACATATATGCGCGAATAACGTATAAAAATCCCCTTTCGGACGGTCCGAGTTTTTTCTTCTTCTATGATTTCGAGCGGGCTCTATATACGTATTATAATATATTATGTATACACGCGTATATACGATCCTCGGTTGCCGAGGGCTTCACCGCCACGGTCCCGACGCCATCGCGGTATTATATTCGTACATAATATATTATATACGTGTATATGCGAAATATTACAACGTGTACGAAATATTTTATTGCGTTTCGCCAAAACTGATATATACGATTTTCTCCTGACGCCTTCGCATGCGAATACGATATCGGCCCCTCTTGACTTTTTTTTTTCCTTTTTTCTTTCCGCGCGAATATATAAATATAATAATACATATAACGTATATTATATAATATTATCTATAATATTATATTTTTCTCGTATATCATATTATACGTGTGTGTGTGTGTGTGCGCTCGCACACCTCGTATACAGAGCGAGTCGAATAACGTTACTGTGCGCGCGTGATATACGTAATAAACGAATAAAATAATATTATACTACCTATATATAATAAAAGGACGTTATAGGTAATACAGCGATATTGTTACCGCAGTTATGTAGGTATAGGTATAATATTTATATACAGCGGTATACGGAACGGGCGTCGGGCGAAAACAAAATACGGTATAGGTACCTATATACAATATATTGTAATACTGCGTTTATTTCGTGGTTTTTTTTTATTCATGATTGTTTAAGTATAATTATTGTGCACGGTGAACGAGTTGATAAATATATTATAATATATATTTCTATACGCGTTTAAGGTTTAAAAGTAAAACGTCGATGATCGTTCTGTATGTTATGTTTTTTTTTCTCTCGCCGTACGCCCTCTTTCCACTACGCGGTAATCCCCAAGACACGACGCACGCGAGTACGAAATATTGATGCGCCGGACCCTCAGAATATTCAATCGGAATTGAGGCGTAAACATGTCCTCGCGTCTATATAGGTACATGTGTACGTATTACGATATCTCGGTATACACACTATCACTAACGTCAATATATTATAAGTATTACTCGTATTATATATACGATTTTTCGCTTTCACATAACATATTATAATATATATTGATAAATGTATATAGCAAATTCGCAAAACCCGTATGAAAATAAAATATATATGTGTATAATAATATTCGTCGGAATTGATTTTCAATCGCCAGTGTCACATTTTTATAATATAATTTATTATATACGTATACATAATAAGAATAACGTTAGAAATTTTATATACAGAGCGATTCATTAGGTGTATATAATATGCTGTATGGGACATGATGGGTACCTACTCGCATTTGTGGCATAACCTTATGTTATATAATAAATTCAAAATACCTATATTAAAAATATTTTAAAATCTTATAATAAATTATTATTGAATCCTGCAACGTGTGGAGTATGTATATATATATATATAGTTAAGTGCTTGATTTGTGGTGGGCGGATGCAGAGTGACAGAGTAATTACCTCTTCTATTTTTTTTTTTTTGTTTTTATTCTAATACCTATACTATGTAGTTAATAAATTCCCCATGATATAATAATTAATTTTTGAGGAACTCTAAATTTTTTTGAAAGTCCTTCTACTTCTTATTTTCCAATTTAAGCACTGATACATAGTAGGTATGTTGTATGACATAAAAATATCTAGTACTTATTAAAATATATGCTTAAACATCAGATATTTTAATATTATTTTTGTTAACATGTTTATATGTTTATACAAAACAGTCATAGGTGTATATGACGCCGTTTGTACGTTTTTGACGATACAATTATCATTTTACGAGCGCGATCGCAATTAATTAAAACACTATCGTTAATTCTTCTTAATTAGTTAATTACAACTGGGAAATTGAATCATCGCTGTAGTTGTCAGCTTAACGTATATGATGACGATGAGCATTAAATAAATCGTACACAAATTATACTAATAATACCGGTAAATTGTATTATAAATGTTTTTAATTATTACGTTTATATAAGTCCTGTACTTATTTAGGATTATTTAATATAATCCCATCAATGAATAGCAATTATATTTTAATTACGCATAATATTTTAGATATTATATTATAGTATATTTTAAAAAATAAAAAAAATAATGTAATGTTTTTTTATGTATATATATTATATACATACAGTACATACATACACTAATCGTTTAATTAGGTAGTAGGATATACATGATATAATATTTTAAAATAGACGATAAACTAATATTTATTGTAAAATATAAAAAATAATATGATAATTACAGACGCCTATACAAAGTATCGTATAATTTTATATGTTCTAAATTTATCATATACAATGACACAATGTAATATGTTGCAAAGTTGCAGCAATATAATGTTCAAAATTGCCAATTTTATCAAACATTTTATCATACATAAAAACGAGAATTCCACGAAATATTTAAAGTCCTATATTTTGTAGAAAAATTATTAACGTAACAATTCCAAAATTTTATCACATATATATAGTAATAGTACTTATGTGTTATGTCAATACTCAATAAAATTTCAAATTTCTAACTTAAAAATTGTCCAAGTTATCGTGAAATATTGAAATTTCAGTTTTCGTGAAAAATGCCATTTTTCGTCATGTTTTGGTCGTTTTTCCTATTGCATTTTGAGAAATTCGAAAACATCCACAATTCGACTACAACCACTTTCCAATCGGAAACATATGCTATTCGTGAAAATCGGAGCATTACTTCGGGTAGAAAAAGTGTTTTATCAGATATATAAGAAGAAAAAAAACTCATTGTAAAACCAATACATTTTTTGTTTCGCTTAAAATTTAAAAATTTAAATTAAAATAATGACAATAAATCGAGCATCGTTAATATAAATATTAATATAAAACCTATCATTTAATTGTATCAATTTTATATTACTAACTTTAAAATTTTTACCATAAAATATCTATAAAATCACTGTAGATAAGGTTATCTACCGGGTATAAAGTTCATAGACATAAAATAGTTTATATATGATATATCTACGATAAAGTTAAATACCAAATAGTATATATATATATATATATATATTATCTATGTTAATAATCCTCGAGCTATATAATATAATATGTCTATGGCGTTTGTGTATTATATGTTTAATATAATTTATACAATTTTAGATTTTGAGCGAAGCGAAGAATGTCTTGGTTTTACAATGATGTGTGTCTTTTTTTTATGACTGATGTAGACACTTTTACTACCCGAAATAATACTCCGATTTTCACGAATACCATATGTTTCCTGTTGGAAAGTAGATGTAGTTGGTAGTTTTTTGGAATCATTTTTGGAATTTCTCAAAATTGACTCTAAGCGGTATAGAAAAAACTACGAAAAAATGACGAAAATAATATGAAATTTTGAAGAATTCGATTTCAATATTTGACGATAACTCGGTCAATTTTGATGTTAGATTTGAAAACTTTATTGTATACGCTATAGTATGCTACGTGTGACTATACTCACTATTGAGAAATTTGTTTGTATCCAGGCTTGATAATCATGGAACCTTACGACAAATCAGAGTCCTTTATACGAAGAGTCACTAAATGTGAGTCTGAACTATACCTATATATAAAATATTGATAAATAAATAATAAGATGAATATAATTACTATTAAATTTTCGATTACAATAAAAATATCAACTTTCAATAGTTATAAAAAATTGAGACTTTGGATTTTTCTAATATTTTGGTATCATATGTTAAATGAATATACTTCAGTAAAATTTTCAGACCTTAAAACCTAAAATTGTCAATTTTATCAAACGTATATAAATAAAAACGAGAATTTTAGGAAATATTTAAATTATTGAAATTATACCTACAGACTTTTATTTGTATAAATTATGTATTTTTTTTTTATATTTAATAAATAATAATAATAATAAATAAAATAACGGTCGAATTTACAATACCGTCATGATATTATATATGGTTTATGGTATATACCTATATATACCTATATATACCTATACCCATATATAGTACCTATACATATAAAATAATATATATTATATTATTTTATAAGATCGCTGCGGACGAAATGACATTCACCGTCGACAGGGCGCGAGCATTTTTTTTCCCCCGATCATTCAATTCAAAATTTAATAAATCCCTTTCGACGAAATGATATTTCTTATTTCACGTCTGACGTGTATCATATACGTATATATTATATAGGTACGCTCACGATATAATACTGGCCACAATATTATATAATATACGGGCGGCGTATTACGAAAACACACCGTTTTACGACTTGATCAGATGTTTTCAATATTTCGCCCGAAGTTACGACTGTGCAGCTCGCCGCATATAATATATAATATATAATATATACTTACAGGTAACCGTAAAAACGTATTACCCCCGCGATATATTAGGCGTACGTATGGATATTTTTTTTTTCTTTAGCTATAAAAACTCGTAATTCCACTTTGAAATTCGTTTTTTTTTTTCATCGGTATTTTATTCTATTCCGTATATTTATATAGGTGATGTACGCATACACCACGCGGTAACTTTTCCGTCCGGCCGGCGGTCCCTTGCGTTCTTCGAGTCGCGCGCCGAAATTTAAATTATTACGACGCACGTGAGTGTATGTGGACGTGTGTGTGTGTGTGTGTTTTTTTATACTTCGTACAAGAAAGGGTCCCTAGGGGTCATACCTTTTCGCTTATCGAAAACAAATCAAGCTGACCACATGTGCCTCGTGTGGGCACCCTCTTTTTGATCCGCGTGTGTACAGCAGTGTACGCATAATGTTATATAATATTATATGTAATATAATATATAATATATATGATATATATCCAAGCGACCGTTGTCCATTTTTCACTATACCGAGTATATACGTACCTATATATATATATATATATATATTATACCACGGTTATGTATTGTAATATTTATACAAAATGTTGGACGGAATTTGCGGTCCGCAATCGATTTATATGTGTATATATGTATTATATTATCGACATTTCGATCACGTTATGTTATTGCGGTATAATATTATATAAATATATTTACCACGGTTATTGTTCAGATATGATCTATTTATATACCGCGCATATATAACCGAATATAATACATATATATGATGTATATTGAATAATACGTGCGATCATAACTATTATTGTCAGAGCACTAATTTATATCAGCGTACGATGCGCATTAATTTCGCGCAGGTTATATCTGATGTACGCATATTATTATTATTATTAGTATTATTATTATTATTATTAGATATAACGATATAATAAATCATAATATATTTATATTGGTTTTAAAAAATAACGTTTCAGTGTAATAATATTTTGTTAAATTTAAATTATTATACATATAAAATAATATAGTATATAGGTATACATATATAATTATAAGAACGAAATTTTATACCTTATATGCTCATTTATATATATAATATATTAATTATAAATTTATGCAATTTTATTTATTATTAAAATCATTTGTACTCCTATACTCTTTTCGATTCGAAATTTTCCCTTCGTACATGAAATATTATGCACTAATATCACTCGCGTACACATAATAGGTATATATTATATATATTGCAGGGAAAACTTCACCGAATCGTTCAAATTTTAAATATTATTTTATTTTGGTTCAATAATTATTCGATGTATTGTTGCGCCATGTGCGACGAAAAATCAATTACACTAAAAATTGGCAGAGTGTAACATAATAACGCTGTAAACGTTTTCAAAATAAACGAGATTGTTTATAGTTTAGAAGACTAATGGAGTGTAAAAATATATATAAATATGTGTGTGTGTGTACGTAACCGTCCCCTCTTTTCTCGTTATTATACTAAAAGTAACTTAATTTGCAAAGGGATGACGGGAGGTTTTTTTCTTTTGAAAAGTAAATGCAGAAGTATGGAGGTAGAGGATAGGTTAAAAAAAAAATAACATTATTAGGGCGTATAATTTATTACTGTACTTGTAACACGTTTAATATAGAAATCAAAAAAAGTTATGAAAACCTTTGCCAATATTGGAGCCATTTGTGTATAAACGGGAGGGTGGTTCTTTTAAGTTATCAAGGATATATAAAAAAAAAAAAAAAAAAAAAAAAAATAACAAAAAGAAATAATAAAATTGGCTGCTTTTGCGACAGTCTTATCGGTATAAAAAAAGTTTTGTATTAAAAAGTTAGCATCCAATAAACAATGTAGAAAGAACGGCGTAAATTGATGTTTTTTAATTTTCCGTTTTAATACAATATCCCTGCCAGAAGATTTTTTTCTCTTTGTATATTTTCATTTGTTTCCCCCCCCCCCCAGTCGTATTGAACAGTATTTTTTATTTAGGAAAACAAAAACTGAAACACAAATGGTCTTTGAATATATATAGGTACGAGTATACATTATATTATATACCTATCGTCATATAAACGCATTTATACGATCTTTAACGTTAAATAATAAAATATGTCTATTATTACGGTATTATTAAATGCAATATACATATTTTATGTTTTTTAATAAACTTTTTTAATGTGCTAAAATTGAATTCAACTTATACCATGTATATTGTATAACTATATAGTTGTGTATAATTAATAATAAGTATAATAACGTTTATATATAGAACAATATATTTTTATAAATAATATAATAATAATATAAATTTATATATATTTATATAATATTTACATATTATTCACACTGATTTTTTTTTTTTTTTTCTATTCTGGCTTGTTTTTATAATAATATAATATATAATGATGTATTTAGATAAAGGGCATCGTAACAGTAGAGCACAAACGATGGTTATTTATACTTTAATAGTAATGTTATTTTTCTGTTACTTATTAATTTATTATATCATATCATTCAATTGCCTTGTATATAAATAACGTACATAAATTGATGTGTTTCGAAATGCATATAAAATAATAATAATAATAATAATAATAATAATAATAATATATATTATAAGGGGTAAATTATTCGTTTGGTTCATTATATTGTATCCGTTATGCTTATATATGACATGCTAACTATGTATAGGTGTACTATATATTATATACCTATATATACTATATATACCTTGGTATAAATAAGGTAGACAGATGTTTTTAACGCCAAATTAGGACAAACAAAATTACCATTTGTAGGGATCCCCCCTTGTTATATATTTCATATAATAATATATATCTATTGTATATGTATAGGTATATATATATATATATATATATATATATATATATAAATATATGTATTTATGATACATTGCAACATGGAAGTATATAATATTATACAATTAATATAATATGACATGAGCATTATATGTGAAGTTATCCAAGGTTAAAAATAATATGATATTGTGATGTATAATATACCTACTTTCTGCAGGTATTGCGTGTGACATTCCTAATGGTAAATCGTATAATAATAATACAATATATCTGCAGTGTGTTTTATATATATAATTTGTCAACGATAATGATAGTCGATGGATGGTGAAATCTATCTTTATGAAATCTATCTTCCTTTTTAAAAAACACACACACACACATACGACATAGATATAATACATTACACATAAAGTGATGCAGATAATAACGGTTAAAATAGATGATAATACGAAATTTATGAATAAATATTGAAAACTAAATTTATGTAATAAAATGAAATAAATTTTTAAATTATTAATTTTAAAAATAAAAATTAATAAGCTATTATTATAATGTTTCATCTATTTATAAACTTGGATAACAATGTAATTTATATTATATAGCTATATATACTGCATGATGTATTTATTTATATTTATAATGAAATTGTTGTTTAATTTTTTAGCAACATCAAAATACAATTTATACGAATTAAGTATAATTTAAATACAGGATCATTACGCGTATAAAATATAGGTATATACCTGTATGTTGAAAAAATGGCAAATGTGACTTTTCACGATATACGTAAACCGTATAATAGCATGTATTTACATTTTTGAGCAAATTGTAGTTTAAAATCACGGTACAAAAGATAATATAGGTATATTATTTTTTATACAGTATTTATCGGTATGATATATAAAATAATGTATATAAAAATTTCATTGTAACTATACTTTTTGTTCTAGTTCTACGTGGATATAACCATGTATAAAATCATTATACCTTCTCTCCAAAATCACAAAGGATGATATATCTTGTCAATGCGTTTCATAAAGTCATAAAATTTGGCATTTTATTGCAGTGATATAATAATCTTTTTTTATAACAAAAGTCTATATATTATCTGGTCACTATATTTTAATCAAGCAAGAAAGTCAAACTGAAATTAAAAAAAATAATAATAATGAGAAGAAGTTATTTTAGCCTGCAAATTTAACAATATTGAAGAATGAAATATTGAATGTTGATTTTTAATTATAATAATTGTATACACGAGATTTCCAAAACTTATCGGGCCCGACCAATATTTCATCTATGGACGAAATAATAGTTATTTTCCATTCACAAAAGTATTATAATATACATAAAAGTGATGTTAACCGTTTTCAAATTAATTGAATAATCGATATATTCAATTAGAGATTATTCATATACACTTATAAGTTATAAATTATAATACATATATTATGTATGCGACGTATGTGTAAGAAAGATGAGTTATTAATTAAAATCCAAATTTCTAAATGTGTTCAGAAATCGTCGTTATGTATGTTTCAATGATTGGGCTAGGTTTGAATCTAAATAACCATAGTAGAAGAATTCGAATACTACAAGAATTTTGTTATAGTAATATAATTTTACCATTGTAGAGTATATAATATTCTAAATAATAAATATAGAAAATATAGCAATAATAGCTATAGACAATAAATCAGTGTTTCCCAACCTGTTTTATTCTACGCCCCCTTTGTAAATTTTCAAAAATTTCACGCCCCCCCCCAACAATTAAAATTTTTTGAAAAAGGTTTATTTAGTTTAAAATATAGAAATAAGTAAAAATAATTTTTTTAAATATTTATTTAAGTTACAATGTAGAAAATATAAAAATGTAGTTTATTTATTATTAATTATTAACACAGATAATGAGTATAATTAGCGATGAATGATAATGGACAATTATTAATTTTATAGTTTTTCCACATAAATGAAAAAAAATTAAAAAACAATGTATTTCGTAATGACTACTTGCGCCTCCCCAGCAATGTATTTACGCCCCCCAGGTTGGGAATCACTGCAATAAATAGAGCGTTATATAGTCATATAATATATATATTATATTTTTGCTATCTTCATTTTGTAAGTATATTTGTTGATTCCTTTTTTTTTTTTTTTAATGTATATTTTTGATACTATTATTATATTAATATTTCTTAAAATAATTAATATTTTTAACACATTTTGATGTAATAATTATATTATATTTGAAATATATAATTAATTAATACTCGTATAAATTATGTTACGAAAGCAAATTTTAATTATATTTAGTATAACAGAAATGAATAAATAATTTGTATGATGATTTATGAATATTTTTTCGCTATATATTCTCATATTTTATCTATATATAGTAAACTCTGCAGTTACATCATAATATAACTTATATATAAGTATATATATTTTTTTTGTTTTTGTATAAAAGTATTTTTTAAAACTGTATTATACGCTGTTTTAAAGAAAAACTTTAATTTAATTTAATTTCAACAAAATATAATAATGTAATTTAATGATTATATAGAAGTTGTAACTATATTATATAATTTCGTATAGCTCCATTTCGTATTTGCATTTTTTAATAAAATAATAAAATGTTTAATTGTATATATAATATTATTATTATACTCGTATAAATTAGGTTATTATAAAAATAATTGATTTAAATGTTAATTTTTAAAAATATTTTGTTATCAATATTATATATACAGGATATAAGTTTTTTTTATAAAAGTATAATTAATATATATATATAATATAGGTACCTATAATTATGTAAAATTTATTTTCTCCATTTTTAATTAAAAAAATAACTTATTACTTTTATAATATATGTGTATTATATATAATAATGTCATTATAAATATATACGTTTATATAGATTATATATTATGATATAAACGTAATATAACATCCGATCAGATTTATGAATATTATTATAAACTGTAACAAATGTTATAACGAACTAAAATTTATAATTTTTGTTAATCTATTCAGTAATAAAAATGATATATATGAATCAGAGGGCTATAAATAAAAAACGAGTTAAATGCTTATTCTAATTATTATATTATATGTTACAGCTATTAAATGCAAGATATACGCAATATTAAATATTATAATAAGTATAATATTATCGTCGTATCGGGTAATGTAGTTATGAAATCAAAAATATATTATATATATATATAAGTTATTAGATTATTAGAATAAAAAAAAAAAATCAAAGTTGAAAAATACTCTGTAGGGGTCATTGTTAAATTATAATAATACGCGTATAGAGAGTGACTTTTGAATCCCTATACAATTTAGTAATGGTATATAATACTCGTATAACTGCTGCACACGATTGTTTGGCACGTCGACATTTAACACACGCAAAGATCAGGATGAGGGATCCACCCTATCTATACATACACACAGCATATATATAATATCGCGTATAATATTTTTTAATTAACATGAACACTTCATGGTATATTAAAGGATTTATTATATTCGCATGCGATCACTTTAATTTTATATTTTATTGCGTTATATATTTTGATTTAAACTGTTATTATTTTAATATGATATAATCCTGTAATTTCATTAACATGGCAAATATATTCCGAAAATGTTATATATATTATAAGCTCTCTGTAGGGTATTTTAATAAAATTATATTATTATAACTGTATACATACGCGTGTAATATACTCGTAACATGTTTTATATATATAACAATAGTATTATACGTATTATTTTGAGTAGGTATAAAAAATAATATATATATACGTCGTTCGTAATTTATTATTATTATTTTTATATAATATATAAAGAAAGAGCGAGTTCGTGATGAAAATTTTAATATTATTTATAAACAATTTCACTAAAAAGTATACAAATATAAATAATATAATATTATTATAATGTAAAAAATTGATTTTAATTTTATTATATAATATATAGAATATAGTATAATACCGTACAATTTATTATTATAATTATGACTTATGAGTTATAATATACCTATCTGTACTTAAGTATAATTATATAATATTATTCCTCGTATTATTCATAGGTAATAATTTATTTTAAATCGATAATAATTAAAATAATATTAACAAATTATTACAAAATAATATAATTTATGAGTTATTTCAATTTTTTATATATTTTTATAATATTATACATAAATATATATATATATAATATAATACCCTTAAAATATTACTTTATAGTTTTTACGATCAATATTTTGTAAAATATAAGAGCGAATATTGATATTAAATGTGAATAATATACATCAATGTTAAATGTAATTGTATATAACATTAATATAATAAAAAGTGTATATATAATGTGTATTTATATATAATATCATAGAAGGGGAGTAATGAAAAATGACTGACGAATTTTGGTGATTTGTGTACGCTTCACTTGATTTTTAGGAGGGGTTTATATAATGTTATACATTATAATATATCTGTACATTTTATTTTTAACATTCACATAAAGTGCCAAAGTGAATTATAGAGAAAACTATATATATATAATAATACTGATATATAATGTTAAAAGATATTATGAACAATACGATTATATAGGAATTATTATATAATAATATATTTAATATTATATAATAAGGTTACGTTAGGTTAGGTTATAAATATTATTTATTATTTTATAAATATAATATTATATGTGTAATATAAATAATTATAATTCACAATATTATTATTATTATTATTATTATTAAACATATTTAAATAATATGTTTTTTAATGTTTTAATTATATTATATATTTATATGGTATACTTGTCAGTTCCTTGAGGTGTAGCCCGCGGTTAATTTTTTAAAAAAATAAAGAAAAATAACAAATAAGAGAAATATATAAATTATTAAATAATAAATTATTGGTTTCAATCTTATATAATAGGTATATTATACACTAAAATATTTAAATATTTATAGTGATCATAATAAGATAAAACAACCAGTACGAAAAATAACAAAGAGGGAAATCATTACACTGCATTAATAACTGTATAAATATACCAATATAGAAAATAATAACGATCCTATAATTAGGTAAAATATGAGATTTCTATATATTCTATTATTATAATGTACTGCAGAGTATACTGATCAAAATCAAAGACAAATTTTTACCAATGTGGCGCCCTTTAAAGAAAAATGGTTGGGCATCACGCGCTGCTCTATTTTAAACATCGCATCCACGTGGCACATACAGGTTCGTAATTTTCGTATATATACCAATATAAAATATATTTTGAATGTATCTATATGTATTATAATATTATAATAACAATTTTCTATATTAAAAATTAAAATTTTGTTCATTTATTTATATATATATAATATATAATCATATAAGCTAGGAACAAATTTCGGATTTGTGATTGATTACAAACTTGTACAAATTATATAACAAATTTTGGTACCGGTTTTAAGTGCATTTTTCAAATTAGGGATGCCATAGCGTGACCTAGCTATTCATATATCCTCAAAAATTGAATCTAAAAACGCGAATGTAATACGCATTAGTAAAGAATATATTATTATTATTATTAGTATATACTATATATAGGTACATAAATCTATATATAACATATTATATTATATCATTTCGTATATTATAGGTTATAGGTACGATTCGTAATTCGTATACCTATATATAATTATAGAAAATGATGATTTGGGTCATTTATATTAATATCGGATGCGTATATATTCTTTTGCACGCGTTTATTTTCTTTAATTATTAATTGCATATAAAAAATATTCACACAACAAGAGTTAGATATATGGCGTGCAAACTATGAATTTTCTAGAGGCAAGCGACAAATTTCTTATAAAATAGGTGATTTTTTTATATACATTTAGTATAGATTATTCTTATGATTAAAAATATTACTATATCCATTATTATTCATTTTAACACACCAAATTACAACCTAAAACCAGGGACCTATTATATACCCACCACCCCAAAAAAATTCAGAAGCAATTGCCTCTTAAACACCCCATTCGCCACGCCACGCTGTATATATATACATATATATATATTTAGATAAAAAAATTGAAAAAAAAATATTCGAATTTTAAGTAGTTATTATAATATGCGCGAAACAAAAAATTAAGTATTATATTATGATATGATATATATTATATACAATAAATATATTTGCATGTTTATGCGCGCAAGCTATCTTTACCTTATATATATTATAATATAATTTATTCAAAAGCTAAAATGTGTTATATAATATAACGTTATAATGATAACAAAAATAATTTGGTTTTTAGTTCTAGGCGTACATATACGATATACGTTTATAGTTAATAAACATATTATAGGTACCTATATATAGGTATATTGTAAATAACACTTTTGACTTTTATAATATAAGATGTACCTACCTATATATGCATAATATTGTATTGTTATAAATATTTAATTAAATTTTTATTGCCTGATAAGTGATGATAAATTTAGGTATATATAATAACCTTATTGCGACAATATGTAAACGTGTATGCAATTTTTCTTCCCCTCGTCTTCTTAATAATTTATAATAGTAGGTTTACAGCGCTATTATATTATTATGTTATTGATATAATAATGATAATAATAATGATAATAATAATGATAATAATAATAATAATAATAATAATAATAATAATAATAATAATAATAATAATAATA
>JAIUCT010000010.1:486782-512492 GCA_021307375.1 Tetraneura akinire
TAATAATAATAATAATAATAATAATAATAATAATAATAATAATAATATTATTATTATCGTCATACAGTGTTCGTTATTATATTATTATAGTGTATAGTGTATTATAGTATATATATATAATACATAGGTATATTTATATAAATATAATAATATTGTATTTTTTGTTTCGCCCAATAATATAATTTTCTTTTTCTGGGCGTGGTCCGGTGACGCGGCACTATCGGGTAGGGGAGACGCACGCAAACCCCTGTTAACCGTAACGAACGAACATCATAATAACAAAGCATTAAAATCGAGTTCGGTTGAGTAGTAATTGATTAACACGGCCGCCGCCGCCGTCGCGGTGCGAGAGCACCGTGCTTCGGCCCGCGACGGCGGTGCCGGTGGTGATGGGCGGCAACGGGCGATCGTCCAATGTGCGACACGATGGGCGGTGCCCCGGGCGATCATGCTTTTTAACGGGAAGGGATGGACGAGAGGGTGAACGTCCCCGAGACACCGCGAACGACCGGTCGCCGACGCGGTGTGCTTATTCATTTATCGCGCGTCGTTTTTTTCGAACACACATCGTCATCGTCGGTCGTCGCGAAAATATTTTATAATATATTATATTTACACTTTACATTATATCCGCGGGTTTATATTATAATATTATATATTAATAATATTATTCTTACGTTTTAAAAAAATATTTATTTTATTTTATTTTTTATTTTGTACCGTTTTATCTCTCGTTCTCGTTGAAAACTGCTGCAGTTATTATCGAACGTATTATAGACTATATAATAAATATTACGTGTGTGTATAATTATATTTTTTTTTTCGACGACACGCGTGCAAGAACAAAACCGCAATAACCGTTTTTACGCCTTATGTTATAATGCACCACTCGTCGGAAAATTCGAACGAAACGTCGTAGGACGTGCGAACGGCCACGACTACGATAACGTTGTACAATAATCGTCGACGCCGCAACGTCACCATAACGGTGACTTTTTGAATATTTATATTATCTCGTACGGTGTGTCAAACATTCACCACGACGGCATCGCCGGGAGCGCAGAGCGGGACGACCAGCGAGGCTGAGGACTCGTCCAGGTTAGCTAATTAACGTATAATATGTTTAAATATATAATTAAATATTTTAAAGAATATGCATATTTTTTCTATATATAATATTTAAATATTATATCGATTTATTCGCGTATTTTTCGATCATTTCGTATATATTCGAAATAGGTACCTTATATATTAACATATTACATATACGCCCGCGTTGTATTTATAAAATTATATCGAAAATTATATAGACTAAAAATTCTGCAGAACTATATATTATAATAATTAATATATTATATAAGAAATGTAAAATCGACGATTTCGTATAATTATTCAATCACATATTATATATTCTTTCTTTCGAATTTTATTATTTATTTCCTATAATAAACGATAATATATTATTATTTATATATTCTTTAATATATTTGAAGTTATGATGAAAATTAATATTATTTATTTAATATAATATATGTAACGGTAACCTTAAATATAATAAATATAATACCTATATCAATTTTTGAAATCAGTTTTGAAATCTCCTATATAGTCTATAATTCTATATACATATATACATATATATACATATATATATAATGTCATATATATAAATACAAAGAGGTATATAATACAATGACGATATAGTGTATGATTGAAAATATATCCACACATGTTATAGATATATAATAATATGGTATACATATTGAAAATATATGAAATTCCTTTTTACTCTAAAACTAACCCTGTATATATATAATACACGAAACACTAGAAAACAAACCATAATAAATAGTGGAAGTTTATACTATATATATGACTATATACGAGTATATACATAAATTTATAAACTCAGACATATAATACATATATAGATTTAACTATTATATACGTTATGATGATTATCCATATATGTATATTATATATTTATTATATATTATATGTTCGATATATATATATAGCTATTATAATAGAATGTTAGATAATATATAAAGTATTTGAATTATTATTATATCTATACACTTTCTTATAATTTTTTTTTTTAAACATAATAATATATTATACTCGTATATTCCTTGTTATATACATATTTAAAAACTAAATATAATATATAATTATATCCTGTTAAAATCATCATATATATATTTGAGATAAATATTATTTATATTATGAGCACGCGTGTATATATTATATATATATATATATTTCAATATATATCGTAAAGTGCACGCATCAGAGGTTAATTTCTGCAAAAATATAATATATTATTATAATATTAATATCCAATATCTGTTATTATAAATAAATTATTACCATTA
This sequence comes from Tetraneura akinire, assembly GCA_021307375.1. Lineage (NCBI taxonomy): Eukaryota > Metazoa > Arthropoda > Insecta > Hemiptera > Aphididae > Tetraneura > Tetraneura akinire. The sequence goes on from JAIUCT010000010.1 coordinate 489,158, forward strand.
CCAATGGTTGCATAAAAATATTAGAAAAATTCTATAGAAATATAATATAATAATAACCGCCATTAAAATATAATGTAATTATTATCTAATAATAATACTTAATAATAAATAAATAATAATATAATATATGTATAATTTATCGTATTATCGTATGTTATTGTATTATGTTTTAGTGCGTATATAAAATACTATATATTATATATAGCTGCGACTGCGTGTAAAAGTAGCTCGGATAAAATATATCATATTATAATAACAATTATAAATTTCCACGCGTATTATATTAAAAATTAAATATATTTTATGTATACAGAGAAATTATAAGTTTTCAAATTTAAAATTTAAATTATTTTAATATTGTAATATATAATATTATCAAATGTATATACACGATATATATACCTGTATTACATATATAATAATTATATTACATAAAATAAAAAAAATAGGTATAAAACACATTTACAATATATTATTTTATACCTAGGTACATAATTATGGTATATTCTCGTATATAATATACCTAATGTGCGTCCATAAATATACAATAAAATAATATATATATATATATATATATATAGTATTATTAATATCCATAGAGTATAGAATATAATTTACCCCTTCGTACATATTATACACATATATATACGTATATGTATTTATAAATATAACCGGGATCGCAGGATGAGAATGGAAATTTTCCAGTATTATGAACAATAACAATAGTATATATTTCTACATCGATAAATAAATATTTCAGAGGGTCGTAACGCGGCGGCGAAATCATTATTGTGATGTAACGGTCTCCTGCTGCAGTGGGTCGAATATGTGACGACAGCGTATATATATATACGTAATAATAAATATATAACGACGATGCTCATAATATACATTATAATAATGCATTCGTATATACAATAATATAAAATGACGTATATATCACTATATAAATATATTTGTGTAATAGTATTATTATATACCATCATCGTATAATATCGGATCAAAGAATTTTAAGATGACGAGGGCGGAAATTTTCTTCCCCCGTGATTTTTTTTCTGACAAATTAATATTGTGTTATTTCATATTTGTGTATATGATATTTATTGTTAAATATATTTTAAAATAAAATCCATATAATATACGAGTATAAGTATATATTTACTATATATAGATCTATAGTATAGGATTTCATATGAAATAATTAATATCTACAAACACTAATTTTTACATATAAATGTGTATTATAATAACACTATACATATTGCTTACGTATATCAACGTTTCAGAAAAAAATAAATATTTCAATTATTTAACTATCTATTTTATATTTTATATGTATGAATATAGGTAGTTAAAAAAATTAATTTGAAAACTTAGTACTTATATACTATAATAAAATTTTACCAATTTTCTTTCGCGTCTATAATATAATTTATATATTATATAATATAGGTACCTAATCTTTTATATGTATACCTCGTATATATTATAAAATAATTTATGATTTTCATTACTTATATAGGTCGTCGTTGGGCTCTACAATGATGTTATCCCAGCAACAACACCATCACCATCACCACAACATGCTGTCGCCCATGTTCAACTTTCTGGACGTGCCGTGCAGCAGCAGCCCACCTCTGGCCGCGCTGCACACGATGACCGAAATGAAGAACGGTTGTACGGCCGGAAACCCGCACGGTATCGAACAGATACTGTCACGGCCGCCGACTACCGGTGCCGCGGCTGCTATCAGCCACCAACAGCGGGCGTTCAACAGCGTGGCCGGTATCGCGGCTGCCGGTATGGCCGCGGCCGCGTCTTACTTCCACAACGGTGGCGTCAAACATCCGGCCACGACGTTGGCCGACCTCACCACGAGGAACCTGTATTGGCCGGGGTTCCAAGGACTGGTCAACAACCCCATCGCATGGCGAGATCGGCTAGCCAGTCGTGAGTACCTATAATATATTTTAATAGTTAAATACATCTAAATAATCTATCTTTATAATCAAAAGTTTAAAAGTTAACAAAAATTTCCCAATTATTCTTATATATACTCTTTTGTATTCTATACAAAAGAAATCATTAAGATAAGTACCTATATTGATTTACGAAAAAATATTACTTTTATAATTTTTTTCTATATTTTATAATTTTGTAATTTTTAAGATTTCCTTGAATCCTTGAATCCTTGAAATTAGTTAACAACTAGGGATTATTTATGGGCCGTGACCTATAGGTTTGGAAACACTGGTTTTTATTGTATACACCATACAATAATACATAGGTGATATAGGTATATATTATAACTTATATATATGTATATATTAATATACAGTGTTTCTCAACTTTTGTTGAGTGTGTGCAACACACTAATAAAATATTTTATATTTTGCGAAACACCACACACCATATACGTAAAAATAAAAAATAAGAAATCAGATTAAATAACCTTAAAAAATATCAATGTAATATAAATTATTATTTATTATATTGATTATAAAATTTTATATTATTATAAATAAAACATTCTTATTACCATATAATATACATTTTTTTTAATGACAGTTTTAAGATTGAATATAGATTTGTACATAATTTATTTATACTTGGCAAAATTTTGAAAGGGCAACTCGTAACTATTTTATCTTCAACAAATAATTAATCTTTTTGTTTTTTATATAATCTATGCCAATACATCATATATTATATTATACGAAATCAGGAAATATTTTAAATTAAACGACGGAGAAAATATGACATTGATAGCAGGTAACTTAAATTTTAACTATATATTATAGGTATTGCAATATTTTTTAATATTAATATTTATGTAAATTGATACCGTTTAAATTTATTTGTATTTTGTGTTTATATATACCATGGAAACTTGAAAACTCACGACACAGTGGTTGGGAAACACTGTATTAATATATTATATATATTGTAATAACACTTTGGCCATTTGAGTTATATTTTTCGAAATCTAAATCGGTTAAATCTATCATTTTTATCGCCATATACAATATTATATTAAGTATATAATATAATACTAAATACTCGTATAATATTATATATATGAAGTACCTAAGTACGTTATATACATATATTTGTATATATAATATGTACAAGCACTACAAGCGTATACATCATATTATAACGAATGGCAAAACGGTGTTTTTATTGGCCTATGATTTCGACTGGGCTAGTGTGACAAATGACGTCCGCGTGGAAATATATCGGTAACCGCCGTGGCGGTCAAAAGCGGTAACAGATGTGTACGATTGCTGCAAATACCCTCCGATCGTCCACCCCCTCATCCCATTTCGACCACGTGCCTCCGACGACACATCGCGGACACAAAACTTCGTTTTCAGCATAAAAAAAAAAAAAAATAAATAAACGAGGGGGATAAAAACATACACAAGAGCAGCCTGTGGTAAAAGCTCAAACCCACTACCACCCCCATCCCTGAAGACCAATGTATAAATATATCCGTGAAGGATTATTATATAGGGGTGCTAAAGTTTTACCGAATGTATATAATGCTATAATGTCATTGCATATATAAAATTAATTATATTATAAATATAAAATGTATAATAAGTATAATAGTTTTCCAATATTATATGGTGTAAGAAATAATAATATATTTTTATTCATTTTCTCGTATGCATATTATATAATATATAATTAGCTCTTCGTATTATAAATTTTAAATTATAATATTAATCGAAAACTTAAATATAAATTATTATTTCATTTTTGATTATTATACAATTATGCTGCGTATTTAATATATATTATATGATGTAATAATTAAATATTATAGTAATATAAAATATATTATTATATTATAATTATATGTTTATTATGGATGTTAAAGAAGATCTACTCGGGCGATTATTTTATTTTTTATCACGCGTTATATACGAGTACTATTATATAATTATAATTTATATTATTACGATCGTATAAAAAATGAAATAATAATTCCCTAGACGTATATTATATATAGCCATATAGGTATATATTAAATAGCCTCTCCGACTAGATGGTCGATGTGTGTCTAATTGGCATACTTAAAGTTGTAATAATGTGTGTAGTATATACGTAAAACTATATTTTTTCAATTACATCGTTTGTCGCGAAACTGACAACAAAGGATCATAAAAACCTATAAAGAAAAAAAACAATCCAAAATATAATAATATAAATATATGTAATATATACGTTCCGTCGGGTGAGAAATTAATTGGTTTGGTTTATGGGGGCCACATTAAATTCATAATAATTATATTATTATAAATTATGCACGTATAATACATAACATATATAATATTATATAATTGTTTTGAGAAATGTGCACGTAACAATAATGTAATACGATAGTAATAATACTTATAGGGAATGTATAAGTGATATATAATAAAATATTATATTATTATACGAATAAGTTTATATAGGTTAAGTACGCCTTATAATATTAATATTATAATAACGTGATGAATGATATCTTTGTCTATATATATATATTGGTTTATAAATATAATAATAATTTATACGAGCGAATCTCAGATTTCCGAATACATATAACCCACTGTACAAAGTATGTTACAAAACATTGCTGGTATGTTGATTTGGTGTTTCATAAATAATATTACCAATTGATATAAATGCAATATTTTAAAAATGTTTTATATAAATAATGTGTTAAATGTTATCATGTAACATTATATTTATGTTAAAGATTTACTGTAGATGGAATATTGCATATTATCATTGATGCGATATTCCATGATTGTTTCATAAGAAATAATATAATTATTGTGATTTATTGTTACAGAATAACATTGATTGAATGTTTAAATTTATAGAAATTACTATATTGATGCAATATTGTATATTTACACTAAGACGACATAATGTTATTTTCTTTATTATAATTTCACTCATTATTACCTACTAGTTACTACATTGAAAATTTAACTATCCAATAGTCAATGTATCACATAACTTTAAATATAACAATTATTCAGGTTTATTAAAAATAAAAATGTATAATGTATATTAATTAAAACTTCTAGGAAAATATTATTCTAATAATATAGTATCATTTGCTGTATTTGGCATATGTTAACCATAATAAACTATTAATATTAATGCAGTTTTGCGGTTTTTATCTTGAAACTATTGTTACCTATTTGTTACGTCTTATGTACAATGGTAATGGAATGACGCTATAATATACCTGCATCTTATTATGAGTTGTGACCATAAATAAGAATGTATGGGAAATTTATTATTTATATATTATATACTTATTATGAAGTATTTTGGGCCTTTAAAATCGGTCACTTCCGTAAGTGTATTTGTAGATTTAGCGCGATCACTGATTGTCTGTTATTCTGTTCTGAGCAGCGTGCATTGTACAGACGTACCTTGAATATTTTGAACATTTTGAACATATTGCATATATATCTAGGATATCCCCCCTCAAACCCCCACCGTAAGAACTCCTACAATATTTATTTATGTCCAATATTATTCAGAAATATATACTGTATCAACGGTCAGTGGTGTATACCGTATTTAGGATTTTGTCAAGGATTAAGATATAAGATGTTAGATGATGATATAACAATATAAGATGTATTAGAAAATATTAAAATACCCCTCAAGGGGATATAGTTGAATAAAAATAATTTTTTATATCAAAAAATATAACTTGAAAAAATGGTCAAGGGGGATTTAACCCACGTAAATAATAAAGCCATTATCAATAGTCGATGAATAAGAAATAATAGCTTCTAGTATCATTAACTATTATTTAAATATGTCGATTTAAACAATTGTTACCATCTGATAGGTAGGTAGGTAGGCTAAGGCGTAGGTTCCAAAACTAGGTAATTACCACCGATCATGGTTCAAACCGACGCATCACAACATACTTGAATTTTTCCATTTTTTTTCTAAATTATATGTTTTAATTATATGTTTCTGTAATGTAAATATTGCAACATTGATAAAATATTACAAAACAATGTGTTATTACTGTTTCCTATTATGTTACCAAACACAGGGCATTAGCAGTTGCAGCGATATTATTTTTACCCAAATGCCACTCGCATTGTAACATTACATGTTACAAAGTAATATCTTTTAAACATTTATGTAACAGCATTTTGTACAGTGGGAATATATTATATTTATTTTATAGAAAATTTTAAAATGAAATTTATATGTTACGATGATATTAAAAATATACGTTATATTACATAAAAGACCTTGAAAATAAATAAAATCAAAGGTTTTTTTTTTAAAAAAAAAAGTATAGATCTCTATTATACTCTCTATTATATCTATATTATACATTATTATAGTTAATTTCAATAACTATATAATTCGAATTACATTTTACATATAAAGGGAATAAATCATATTTAAAAACATAACAAATTAATTTATGTTTTTTTTTTTTTTTTATTTATTTATAAATAAAATATTTTGTGTGTTTGAAAGTTTGAGTAGCGAGTATAATATGTATATATATAGATAAAATATACAATCGTCTTTTCTGCAGCAGAAATTGTTGTAATATATATATATATATAATATATATTGTTTATTATAAAAATAAAATATCTCTTTCGAAATAGTTTGTTTGACTTTTTATGTATACCTATACCTATACGCGTATACCGTAAACGCGGTTGCTTTTGGTTCTGTTTGTTTATATGGGAATAATATTTGCAGCTTGCAGGGGCTGCAATATGGCCGCGGTCATATAACGTTCTGCAGTTCGCGTTATATACCACGCGTGGTGTTCGCCATATTAACTGCGCAACGACGCATACATTATAATATAGTTTAATACTTATATAATGCGTATATATTGTTAAAGGGGTGCAATGTAACCAAATAAAAATGCTATATCATTACAACACATATAATAAGGTATAACATGGTATTATAATATAATGGAGTCGTATTATTGAAGTATATAGAATAGGTACGTTTGATTTTTTATATTTTTTATATACCTCGTATTATTTTTTATTTGTATATATTATATATTTTTTTTTTTTTTTTTTTTAAAAGCAGAATACAACTGTGCAAAGGATATTTGTGATTCTATAGCGTATATACAAGTATAGTTATACAATTATAGTGTTGTATATTTATTAATATTATTTAATATTTATTAATATTTTAATAATGCAGTGATATAAATTATATCGCATTCGAAAAAATTATGCTTATCGAATTTCAGTCAAACTGAAACTGAAGGTTTAAACCTGCGGATTATAAATTAATGATAACAAAATGTAGACGTATCCATTAAAATTTAAAATTCATTTTCGAGTCCCTGTGATTTACCATATATTATAAGGTATATAGGTACTATATTCATTTTTAAAATAAAATAAATAATATCGAAATATGGTCAAAATTATTACCGCCGTTTCCGCGAAAATTGTGGAATTTTCATCATTTTTTTTTTGGTAGTTTTGGCAATTTTAAGAAATTCGAAAAATGACCTTATATAATGCGCCAACTATAAATGCAATTGTTTATCCTGAAACATATACTATTTATTCCTGATATAATCGGACTACTTTTACCGCATCGAATCTTGCACGTGTCTGAAATATATAAAGAAACAATATTATTGTAAAACCAATATATACCACACTCCTCGCGCTTCGTTTAAAATCTAAAATATAATCGTGATTTTATAAACCTATATATATAGGTACATTTTAAATGCATAATAATATAATCGTGACGATTACGTAAATTATATTATAATGTCACTCATCGTATGTGTATACAAAATATATGTAAAGTGTACGTATAATTGTGTTATTTAATCGACTTTATAATTAATATACCTATTTTATTATAATTAGAATGTTATATGTATGAAATAAAAGACTTATCGTAATTATCGGAATTACGCATATTTTATATGAAGGGACATTTTTCGAGTTATTATGATAATGCGGTAGGCGAGCAATTTATACCGGTCGAGTTACGTTATTATTTTATTAGTATAGGTAATAATAATTTCGACCGTTCGTCGCCCGTTCCTATATATATATATTATGTATACCTATATACCGTATATATAGTATAATATATTATTATTTTATGGTTACCTAATGCGAAATTAAAATTGACGTGGTAACTATTAAAAATTTTTTAGTAAAAAATGAAAAAATTTAATATATTATACGCCAATATATTCGTATTTCACGTTTATATTATTTATACATAATATTACATATACACGGATGTATAATAATATTATCAATAACACCGCGATCTGTTTCAAAAAACTATATATATATTATATATATTTATTATCTATAATAACGCAATAATAATCATTTTTGGAAATCTGTATACATCGCGATCACGAAAATGAAGTTTTCTATAAAATATATATTAATGTAAAATGATTACAATAATTATAATAAATATGCACGTGGATTTATTTTGTAAAATAATATATTATTGTTATAGGAAAACTTATAAATATATTATATAATTCATAATAATAATAATAATAATAATAATAATAATAATAATAATAATAATAATAATAACATATAACAATATAATATAAAATATTTATCACTATAATATTATGTTACATTATTATGTTATGTATGTAACAAATACATACTATAAAAGTTACAAAATAAATATTGTAAATAGTTCGATATTATAATATTATACATTTATATACACTATCACGTACACGTATTACGAGTATATTTTTAATAAATTCATATAATATATTCTATTATTCTATCTTATTATGCGAATGAAATTTATTTGATATTTATTATATATATATATATATATATATATATATTAATAATGGAAAATAAATAATGATTATATTAGTTGCAGATACACAAATAAAGTATTATATTAATTTCAATTATGTATACCTACCTAATTGTTTGATTTTTATATTATGTCTTTATATATCATCATATAAATAATAAATATAGAGGACGAACAAAATGCCATGTTATAAAATTGGTAGAAATATTAAATATATATTATCAGGGTTCGGGACTTAAAGCACTTAAAATCATCAAAATAAGCGCTTATAAAAGCGCCTAAAAACTTCAAAATAAGCATTCAAATAAGCACTTCAAAACATTAAAATAAAAAGTAAGATGCTAAAATTTTACTGAAAGTAATAAAATTTATTACTAAATTTTAGTAATAAAAAAAATTTTTTTTTAAAACTGCAAATTTTGTAGATAAATATAAAAACTTTATAATATAATTTTTTTTTCATATTAAAATTACAAATTTAATAATTAAATAATAGGTAATCTACTATTATTGTGTTTCTTATTATATGCCAGGAATTAATACGAGTATTTATAGTTTGTTTATCTAAAATAAAACGTAATTAAATTATACAGTGTTAGAATAATTTAATTACCCGTATCTACATAATGTGACTACAATAAGTACATAACGTTAAAAATAAAATAAGAAAATTAATAAATTAAGAGAATACTATTTCGGTACAATACATATTATATTGATGCACAATGGTAAAATTATTTTTAGTTTCAATTTTTTTTTATATTGCCAACAAACATTAAAAAAAAACCCCAAATTTTTAGTATCATGCGTTGTTAAGTTGGAATTATGCAATTAAAATAAGAAAAGAGCGTGAAAAAGCATTTTTCGAATAAATCATTGAAATAAGCAAAAAAAGGCACTTTCAAATTTCATATTTGTAATTGTTGCAACGTGACATAAATTTCCATAGCACTCTGCTAGATTTAATGTTAATCTAAAAAAATAAGCAAATGCTTTAAGTCCCGAACCCTGTATATTATATAATATATTTAAAAAACATATTTTCTACGGGCATACATTATTTTGCTTATACGAGTATAATGATAATAATTTTGTTAATTGAATTATTATCATTCATATATTTATTCATATATTGGCATAGAAATGAATATAATATATTATATACGTATACACGATGTGTGAAGTATTATAATATACGCTGTATTATAATAGTTATTATTATATTGTTTATCAAAATCCTTGTAAAATATAATTGATAATACGATTTAACAATATATACAATATGACACGTGTGCGCATACATTAATTATTGTTTTGTATAAATATATATATATAATAAGCGTACATTATATTATACGACGATGAAGTTTTGTTTCATATATTACAGTCTCTCTCTCTCTCTCTCTCTCTCCTCTCACTCTCCGTCAGCGGTCTGCGGCAATTGCGGACCGCGTCTAAAGCTCTGGCAAGCTGTTGCGAACGGACGCACGCATGCGACGCCGCCGTGGCGAAAGTAACGCGGGAAGCTCGCGGTAATCTCCGGAACTGACCGCGTCCGCGAATGCGGGTACGGGTGGGCGGAGCGGAGCGGAAAATATACAACACGGCTGCTGCTGCCTCGCCGCCTCCGCCGAGCGCGCGTGACGCGGTCCCCAGTGACCGCCGCAATATCGTTTTCAATCTACAAACTATTCAATTAGCTTCCGTCACATAGTGTCAAACAATGAGGGGGTGATACGGCTCGATCGTCATTTGCCATCCCTTATCGTTGTCGTATTATAGTCGTATATATAGTCGTCGTTTACACACAACCGTATATATATAAATACATATATACCGTCGCCACTTTCCATCAGGCGCCTCCGTATACCCTTCGCTACGGGGTTGTGTCGAAGAGAGGGGTGAATTTTATAAGGGCCAAATTATGTAATGATTTAAAGGGACCGCCGCTACCGCCATTGCGCGCGCGCGTGTGTGTGTGTGTGTGTGTAAACGTGAGAGAGCGGTATTAAAGCTTAATAATATCGCCGGTCGACCCGAAATCCCTATTTGTAACGGCATGTGTGCCGCCTCCGGAACAAGAGCCCACCCGCAAGTGCGTGCGAAGGGATAATTGAAAAGGCTTTTCATTTTTCATCTTTTTTCTCCCCTTCCACCCCCCAGACTTTACCACCGCGCGATAATTCTTTAACGTATTTTATTTTGTCCTTTCAACGCGAAAACATATACAATAATATTATATTATTATATTCTGTACGCGAACTATATATAATATTTCGTATATAGTCGCATACCGTTACCGCGCGTTTATAAACAAAAATGATAAATTTTCTACCGATTTCATATATAGGTACGGTATATAGAGCGGAAAATCTACACGACTCTATTGCGGTCTTATTTATAACGGTATTAACCGCAATGCATATATACATTTTATATACCTATAGGTACGAAAATGTATAGTTTAGCCCACTGTTATTATAATATTGTATATGAATAATTTTTCTTCGTGCGTACACCGATGTCGTTTAACTTAACTATACTATAAACATCCGAGGAACATTTTTCGTTTCGTTAAAATATAATAAATACAATATAAAATATCAACTTTTGATTTTCGATATCACGTTAAAATAAAAACGCTATCGTGCAATTTGCCGTAATTCACAATATATAGTTTTAGATTTTATGTTTTTCGTTTCGTACGATAATAATATCATTGCGGTGTATTTCTGCTTAATATTATAACGAGGCAATATACAATAATAATTAAATAATTCGGCGTATTAATCGATACGAAACGTAATATCGATTCCATCTATAAAGTCGCGTCGACTATATAACCTCCCGCGTTTTATATCGTTATATCGTTCTAGAAATAATTAGTAAATATAGTATCTTTTCGAAAATCTCCGCGTTAGTCGAAGGAACGGTATTTGCAGAACACGATAATTTTGTAATATTATCGGAACGATACGATAGTTTATTGTGCAAGTCCAATAATATATTCGTATTGTATTATTAAACGAACGTTTAAACTTTAAAATATTCCCATATTCGACCGCGGTATACGTTTATTCGTCGCGTCTTATAATAATATGTATATATTATACACGGTATAAATAATATATATTATATATAGATATTATATTATGTTTCGTATATTTATATGTAGAAAGAGAGAAAAGTCATAAAGGGACGGTATACATATATCGGTAATTTTCCGTATATTATATTATATATAATAATACATCGTTTATATACGTCGACGACGGATGCGGAGGTGGCAGAAAGCCGCGACGGAATTACATTGAAATGCAGTAAACGGGATTTGGCGGTATCCCCGCGGGCCGCGCCAAGCAGAGAAAATAGATCGTTTATTCGGGTTTCCTCCGGACAGGACGTTCGAAGGGACGGAAGACGAAAACCGAACGAGGGAGGGGGGGTTTCTTCGAGTTTTATATATACACGATAGCGTGCGCGCGCGTGTGTGTACACCGCCGCGGATTGTGTTAACAAAATGAAATTCTCGTTGACACGGTTTTCCCGCGCAATACGACTACCCTGCACAACATCATCCACCGTCCCTTGCGCCACCGTATAGGCATCCTTATCCCATCGTCTCGTTTGTGTGGAGTGATAAAAACATATATAACGCCCATTTCCCCCGCGCATATAATACGCGGGTTCGTCGCTCCGCGAGGCTTTCCCCCGCGGTTTTTCTTCTCGCGGACCGGCGGCGGACGGGAAAAATACGCGCACGCACACTGTATATATAAGCTATTTATTTTCTCCTCACGCGTTCGTTTTAAACGTGTTTTATGTTGTCAGGGCTGGGGCTCTGTTCCTTTTATTATATTACTTTCGCTCGTTGTTTTAAACGAATACCCTGCAGCAGTGTGCGTTCGAACGAAAAGAAAGAAGGAAAAGCGAATAAAAGACCAGACGGGAAAAAAAGAACGAGAGAAAAAGGAGAGGCTGTATAAGGAGTGTTGTTATTATTATTATTATTATATACGCGCGAGTTTTTCGGCGGCGCCCCAGAAATCGACCGCAACGATCATACGACCAGATTGTCGTGTTTACGAGCGGACTTTTCCGTGGCGCAATATCTGCGGCGAAGCAAACGTTCTTTTATATATTATTATTATTATTATTATTATTATTATTATCATTATTTTTATTATTATTATTATTATTATCATTATTTTTATTATTATTATTACGAGTATTGTTTCTATAACACAAACGGTTTCTTTTATATTTCCCATGTACGTGTGCAGTCGCGTGTATATTATACACGTGAGTGTGTGTGTGAGAAAACTCGATAATAAGAACTGTTCGGAGTTGTTAGAAATTGTCGCTTACTGTTTACGACGTTAAAAATAATAATATTGTAAATATATCGTCCTGACGTTATTGCGAACAGAAAGAAAGAAAATCGAGTATATAATAACTAAATATATATTTTCTCACTATATTATATGGTCCTTTAAATTCGTTATTTCGTTATTATATAATATAATAAACAAAATATAATATAAAACGCGAAACTCGAATGGAATATTATATACACTGTATATATTATTATTATATAATGAAACGACAGTAAACGTTAAACTATGATGTTTTCTTCTTATATCGTTAAATATCATAACAGAGGTTCTCAAACTTTTCCATGGGTATACGATCCATTTTTGAAAAGTTTTAGATTTTAACGACACATATTGTTAAGAATTTTTTTTTTTTGCTTGTTCCGAGGTTAATTTATATTGTATTTTGTCATTTTAGTACGAAACCGTATATATACGATATTAAAAGTATAATATATTTATATTTATGATTTTTTTATTGTGTCCCGTCGCCAAAATTTGTATTATCATACACCATTATACACAGTTTGGGAATGTCACCTCAGTGTATTATATAAAATTATAATCTATATAATATTATACTTAATGTTTAAATTGTATGTATATAACGATTTAAACGGTGTTTCAGTGAACAATTCGAACCAAGAGAAAGACGGCAAAAAGAAGCACACCAGGCCCACGTTCAGTGGGCAACAGATCTTCGCGCTCGAGAAGACTTTCGAACAGACCAAGTACCTAGCGGGTCCGGAACGGGCGAAACTCGCGTACGCGCTGGGCATGACCGAATCTCAAGTGAAGGTAAATAATATTACTATACTCTTTTTCTTCTCTTCTTCTTCTTATGTGCCTTCACAACTCTGCAAGAGTTTTGGGTGCCACCGTTACTGATCTCCAATAATCGCGATCCTGTATCCTTTCCTTGCAATCAGTTACTTTTAGTCTCTCTAGACCTGTATAGCACTCCATCTTTCCATCATTTCTTGGGTCTGCCTCTGGGTCTTTCCTACCTGTTTGTTTGTACTCAATTGCAGCTCTTACTTAATTCGTTTCCTCTCGTCTCATTAAATATCCAAACCATTGAATTCGTTGGCCCTTTACGTAACTTATTGTTATGAAATTTACTTTGATGATTTCTCTTATTCCTATTGTTTCTTCTTCTACGCCATCCGTTTATTTCAGTATCAAAAACTGGTTACTATACGTGTGTTATTTTTACGTATACGAAATATAGCTTATAAAGATATAATTTATATAATTATTATACTGTAAATACGAGTATGAGGCCCCGAGCGGCAATCGGTATGAATACAGAATAATATATGTAGGTATATACGCGGGGGCGAAGGGACGTTATAATATTTCGCTGATGAAACAAATTATATTATTGTAATTTTGCCGCGGTTAAACGTATACGCTGACGAGGCTTAAGCGTTATAATACTATTATTTTTTCTCATCCCGCAGCCGTTATATAAAAATATTATATCGCATTTATACGCCTATTATGTATTATTATTATTATTATTATTATTATTATTATTATTATTATAATGCTCGGAGGAGATTTGTCGTCTGTTGTTGCGGTTTTTCTCTTATTTTTCTTCGTTTTTTTTTTTTTTTTTTTTTTTAAAATTTATACTATTACACGAATTTACATTTTTATTGAAAGGCGTCGTCGCGAGCTCGCACTCCGTCGTTTCGTCGTCACCCCGGATATAATATCATATTGTATATTATACGCGTCTACACGTATCACGTCGTGTATTACACCCGCCCGTACCACGGTGTATACGCCGGCGTTGTCGCCACGCGTTGAGGGCGATTCAATTATCTGTGTAATCCTCCAATTATAGTGACGGGCGCGGGTTACGGGTTGTTTTCCGCACCGAGCCCGTGTCCCGTCGTCGTTCATCACCGCTTCCGCGTGTATACTGTATATATATATATATATATATATGTGTGTGTGTGTGTGTGTATAATATACGGACGCAC
The DNA here is from genome assembly GCA_021307375.1 of Tetraneura akinire. NCBI lineage: Eukaryota > Metazoa > Arthropoda > Insecta > Hemiptera > Aphididae > Tetraneura > Tetraneura akinire. Next base: position 504,381 of record JAIUCT010000010.1, read on the forward strand.
TTGTCTCGTCCTCAGACATCCGCGCGACGTTACCACGGTAACCGACACTGCTGGGCGCTTTTAATTGCCCCGCGAAGAAGCGCTAACGATCCGCTTCATTTTTTCCCGCGCCGCTCCGTCGTTCCGACAGCAGTGGCGGCGATGACGCCATAAATCACGCCGACGTGACGGCGGCGGGCCGGCGGCGACACCCTCGTCGTATATATATATATATAATGTAATATGTATATATATACAGCATTATTCGTTGGCTCGTCCGCGCGACCGCCGCAAACATCCGACACTCGATGACGACGCTTCATTAGTGCACGCGACCGCTCGTCCGTTCGCCCATCGTCCCGAAGCGTGTAACCGCTGCTCGTAACTCCGGGTCCGTCGTCGTTTAATCTCTATATAAAAAGTGCACGTGTTCCGGTCGTGTGCGCGGTTTATACGCCGTGTGCCGCGAGTATAATATATAGTGTATATATAATATGCATTATATATACGTGTAACAGTAGCGATATTGCGTATATTATATACGCAGCGATGTCGTGCAAACAAGCGTTTCCCGTTATAGTCAAAACACGCAAATATTATCATCCCCCGTCGTCCCGTCGATTGGACGCGTCCGTTATTAAAACTATATATATACATATTATTATATACTTAACCCCCCGCGAACGCTATAATAATATTATTATGTTACATATACTTAAATTCGAGTTTATAAATATTTATGTTATGTATATAATTATTATTTGCTACCAATAATACATAAAATCCAAATTTGTTTCGAAAGACGAAATCTCGTAATAAAAACAATATAATAAATTATATAAAGTTATACCTATAACGTATTTTATATCGTAATGATCTGCAGCAGTTATTAGAATTTTATAAAATTAAAAACGTTATATTTTAAAATATTTCACATTATTATGTTTTTAAACGTTTCGTATTATTATATGATTATATTATATACAGTACGTAAAATTATAATATCGCTTGTATTATTGTGACGAAATAAATATATATATAGAGCTATATAATAGGTGTATACGTTTTGTATAGACGTTAATAACAGTGTATAAAGTTTAAAGTGCGTATTAACGTATATATAACGTCGTGTTTGTATGTGTAATATAATAAATATAATATACAATATGCAATATACGCGTATTATACACGGGATAAAACGACTATAATATAATGTTACGTACTATATAACGGAATCCGACGGTAAAAATTACCATAAAACCGCCGCCGTCGCATTTTTCCCTCATTTAAAATATTGTTATTATTATTCCGCGTATATACACGAAGTATAATCTACCGAAAGTCGTAATCATAACATTACGAAGGTAATTGAATACATAATATACATAATACGTATATATATGTATATATCCCCTCGTGTGTTTTATCATTAAACTAAACGTTATATTCGGCGGGACAATACACTTTATTATAATAAAACTCGACCCCGATCCGCGGAGATAGTATAAAATTAATATAGGTTATTGTAGTAATAATATACATAATATTTGTATAATAATATATAATATTAGATACGATCGAAATTTCGCGTAATAAACGTTTTCTTTTAATTTTTATTTCTATATGTATATTTATTATTGTAATAATAATTTCCATCGTCCTTTAAAATTTATAATAATGTACCTGTATATTACTCGGTTAAACACGCGGTATATTAGGTAGAATTTTACTCTCTTATTTTTTTTTTACAATTTTTTTGGAAAACTAGGACGGTTTTACGGTCGAATATAGTATAGTGTATATAATATAGGTAAAGGGATGATGGGCGGAGGGATACATTTATATATATGTGTGTGTGTAATAATGCCTTACAGTAATAATAACCGCCGTTTCCGCCCGGGGGCCGTGTAATATTATTACGTATATATTATACATTTCGTTCACGTCCGACGCGTTTAATTTTATTATCGTTCGTAAAACACTCGTCGCATCGTTTTATACGGTTTTTAAGTGATTCATAATATGTACTACATATATATATATATATTTTAAAATCCCTGAAAACGTATAATATATAGTTTGTACTTGTTTGGTGTTTTCGTTTATAGAACGCGCACGACTTTTCGCCCGTTTCGTCGATTCATTAATTAATCGCACAGTTTTCCAAATCCAAATCGTTATTGGAACAATGACATATAATTATACGGAAATAATAACGGTTATATCATTATTATAATTCGTAAGGCGTGTGTACGTGTCACGTAAATACATAATACATATGGCGTATATACATAAATCCGGGAATATAATATCGCGTTATTGTATAATTATGTTCTTATATATATATACGTATATAAGACAATCGGCACCCTCTCCCTCTCATCATCGTATACCTCATCGGTATTTATATACGCGCATCGGTATCGCATTACGAGAATATAATTTGAGGTTAAGAAAGCCGCCTCCGCCGCTGTGAGGTCTCCCGAGACGTTGGACTTATCCGGCCTAATGGCGTTTGCTCGAAGGCTTAAGTCACTATAATATATTCGGCGGCATATAATATATAATAACACCCGCGCATAACGCGAATTAAATTTAATATTATAATATATTATATTGTTATTTAATTGGTTCATGGCATCAGAAACGACGATATGACTATAAATTTCGTATTACATAATACGTACCTACGTCGTTTTAAAATTAAAATTTTCGACTTATTTATTATTATTTTTTTGCGGAGGGTGCGAGACAATAATAATATGCGAAACGCGTTGAAACGGTGTTTTCGTTTTGGTTTTCGCGCGTGTACACCGCAATATGTAATCGCGTGTATATATAATATTATTATTATACGTGTGTATGATGTGTACTTAACTTAACCCGAACACAAGCGCGCGCACGCGATCCAAATCGGATTAGTCTTCGGAGAAAACGCCATATGGGTACGAACAACCGCGTTGCGGGTTAACCGTCCGTGAACGCGTCCGACCATATACTTTTTGGCCCCCGCGAACTTATCCCGCCCAACACTGTAAGGGTTTTGACTCGATAAACCAATTATTATTATTTATTATAATGCCGTGTAACATTATATATATTATATTATATTAAATTAAATTACGGCGGTCATCGGTTTTAGCAGTGACGCGATCGATATATTATGAAAAAAAAAACAACGATAAAAATAATATTTGAAAAAGGGTTGCGAGATCGCTTATTATATTATTATAATATAGTCGACGATAATACAAGTATTTTATCTCTTATCTCACATTAATATATATGCCATATTATATGTTTCGTCATTGATCGATTATTAATAATTGTATACATTGAAAAAAATACGAAAATTATTTACTCGAACCGTGGTCGAAAACGTGTTATATATAGAACGTAAAATATTTAAAATCGTTACCGCGCAATAATAATATTATTATAATATTGTATTTATACACTTCTGGACACTTACCTGGAATCTGGACGTCTATCTGGAATTTTGGATCCGCGGTGGCTGCTGGTTTCTTATACCGTATATATTGTAAGAGATATTGTAAGAAATATTCCCTCGTGATGCATTCTCAATAACACATTTTGATCATCCTCGATTTTGCGGAGAGCGGTTATATCAAAATATTAATTGTCGGACCGTGTGATCATACCATCGCGTTCCACATCATATATTATACACAGGTATCGTGCGTATCTGCTGTTACATATTATAGATTTCGACATTAAATTTATATATATATATATATTTTTTTTTATCATAATAAATCGTATATATTTTTATGGTATATACCGTAACCGTATTATAATAATACATTTACGATAAGTCGATAACCGCAAAAAATAAATTTTATCGCGGTATAATCATCTTATATATAGTCAGTCATGCGCAACGGTTATAATTATAATACATGTATAATGTATACACGCGTTAAATTCCTTTTTAGGCTATTCCTATACGCTTCTCTTTAATTCTCGCTCTATAATCGAATCATATTATCTTATAATTAATTATTCATTATTAACGCTTCTTAATTTAATTACTGCGTGATTTGTCTTTAGTCTTTATAATAATTATAATATATTGTAATATTTGTTTTTTTCTCTTTTGTCACGCGTTATTCGGATTATTTTTAATTTGTCCAGTTGTATAATATTTTATATAATAAAGGCTATATAAAAATAAATACATTAAATATCATACATTATACGAGTAGAATATATGTGGAATCGCATACGATAAATTTATTTTTTTCTTTTCCCCGCCGTTTTTTCTTTTCTCCACGAGATTAAGGTCGAATCGCGTATTTTAATACGCAATTATACCATCTCGCCGCGGACGTATCACACGCGCGGATTACTCGACGGACGCGTGTCGGTGATAAGAGCGTTTACTCGCGTTATATATAATAATAATACAGTATTATACACATTTTAATACGTACCAAATACGTCCCTCGACGGTTACGAAACAGATCTGAAAACATAATATATATACGAGTATATATACGTTGTATATAAGACGGATAGGATTTTAGAGCTTTTTTTTTCTCGTCGTCATTTTACACCGTAATAATAATTTTATACGCGTGTTCGAGGAGCTCCGGTTCGGCAGGGCGCGCATTAACTTGTCTAACACTCGATTAATTAAAACGTAATTCTAGGGATTTCTTCCGAGTTCCTCGTCCACATTATATAACGCACACATTATACGCGGAACGCGCGCGCATCGGCCGAAAATCCCCCGAAATTAGCATAATAATGTACCGCACCGCCGCCGTCCCTGTGGGCAGCATGGACCGCGCGCGCGTTATACCGTTCGATACCATCTGCGGTATCCGTCGACGGGCGGAAAGAAGGGATATATTATTATAATATAATGTGGCACGTATATACATATATATATATAATATATTTTATATACATTATACAATATTATGTGGGACGGTGACGACGAGCAGGAGGAATATTATTATATATAACACTATATATATATATATTATATATTATAATGTATTATTATATACAAGCGTATAAAAATCGGTTTGTGCGACAAATTTGAATTCGCGTACATTATAATATATTACACAGTGTTCGATCGTGTTCGGAGATAATTTCCGAATAGGATTTGAATAAATTTGTCGCACGTGCAGCGCGGGGTATATCGTTCATTATTATTATTATTATTATTATTATATACTGCGTGGCGATCGCAATCGATGACTTTCGTATTATTATTTTTCGCAAAATATTATCATAATGTTATATATTATGTAATCGTATGGGTGTAATATATTATTCGATTATGATAATATATTATGTATTTTGAATTTTTGATGCTGATAGTGACGGGGAAGTGAAAAATTAAACAAAAACGCGATACTATAATATATTATATTACAGTTAACGTTCGATTCGTCGCGATTTTCGTCGTATTTCTGATTTAATTGATTAATAAGTATTATAAACAATTGAATAGTGACGCGGAACAATCGCGAACTTGGCCCGAAATCGTACTTTAAAATCGTTTTCTTTGTAATGCAATCTTATAAAATGTACCTACATATTATTATTATTATTATTATTATTATTATTATTATTATTATATATTTAATTTTAATCCGAATATCGCACGTCATCGCGTATATATAAAATAAAAATAATATATTTTCGTACGTAATTATATATATATATATAGATATTGTGTTATTCGTAATATTAATATGAGATTAATAATTTCGCAGGGGGAAAAAAATTAAAATGTCCCCGTTTGCGGAATTAGCGTATACTGAAAAACGCCCTATATCGTATTTATATATTATATACATAATATAATATGTATATGCGATTTCGATCGGACGACGAGTTTGGGGTGAAAACGTATACATATAAATTTAGGATTAACAAAAAAGTGAAAAAGTGGAAAAAAAAATAAACGATTTCGCATTACCCACCTAATAAATCTATCGCGATGGTGGGATATCATGGGTGCGCGTAATATAATATAATATATGTAACGCGGTTTAAACCACGCGCGCGGTCGATCGCGGTCGTCGAATTTTTCGTTCGGACCGGTGACGCGCATACATCAAGGTTTTTTTTTTTCATAATATATTTCATCCGTTCGACGAGGATATATAGAATTGCCGAAAAAGCGCGACACATAATCAGATTATAATATACGTATATACATTCGCCGGATGATTTATCGTTCCGACATCGCGCTTGTAAATCAATTTATTATATACGATGCAATATATTATAATAATATATTAAATATTCTATATTTTGTATTAAAAATATTACGAATAATAACAACGAAATGGGCGAATGTTATATTGTTATCTGTTCGTCAATTATACAGAGATAGGTGCACATATCATATAATATTTATTATCATATAATACATTGGAAAATGGAAACTCGACGGTATAAAAACAACGAATTTATCGAATTACGAAAGTAACAGGAAAAAGTATTTTTTAAAAAAAATTATAGCGTATAAATTAAGGTACAATAACATATTATTATTGTATAAGCATAATAGTCTCGTCCCACTATCATCGGTCCAATTATACATATCATTATATTGTTGTAAACATATATAGGTTACTGCAGTTACCAATGTTACCATATACTTATTACTTCCCAGGACGATTTATCCTCTCCCAGTAACCTCAAAATATATATATGTAAATACATACGAATAATATAGTTATATATATAAATGGTCCTGTACGTCGTGCCCACGACTAATTATTATTAATCCCTTACGCGTATATCATAATATATAATATAATACTATGATAATATCGTCGGGGCGATTTTGATTCGGTTAATTAACGTTTCCATTATTGTTATTGTTATTGGGCGGTCGCGCGATCCCTGACCGGATATACCGCGCGGTATATACCTGACTGTAACTCGTATATTATATTATATTATAATAATGTAATCTGCAACGATTCGCGTTATACACGCACGATTTACCGACGAACGAACGCACGCGGTGGTATGATAATACATAAATATACGTCGTGCACATTAGGTATATAAAAATATATTTACGCGCGTATATACCTAATATATTATTTTTTTACGATATTTACACGCGCAATTAGTTTAAAAAAATTTTCGGACCATTACACGCGATTTTTCGAAAGCGAAAACGAGAAAAATCGAGTTATTTCTTTTATTATACATATTATAAATATAATAGAATAGATAACGTATTGTACGCGTCGTATATATTCGAAATTCGAATGGAAAAGAATATAATATTTAAAATGTCCTAAACTTTCTTGTGTTTCGTAATAGAGCAATAACACGTTGTCTTTTGGGGGAAAAATTCAAATTTGATCCTATACGAAATTATACGTTTGACTTTTTTTTTTTTTTAATATTTCAATTATTACAATTATTACACGATTTCGTCCATTGGTCATATTATTGTTTAATTTCGTCCGATCGTTCGTATACATTTTATTATCGTACTTTAACCGAACCTAATATTATAATATTTTATATTATATTATGACGTACTAACAACAATAACAATATAACAACAACAATATAATAACCGGCGTAGATATAATAATAATAATATCGTATAATGCCCGACCGGGTTTCCGGTCTTATTTAATTTGTCCGGGGGTAGATTATTTTTTTTAATGACGTAACCCGTTGTTACGGGGTATATATTCACGCGCGCGGCGAGGCGACGACGGTCGGCGGGGCAGGACAAAATGTAAATTAATACCGTCGGGGGTGCAGGTTAAAAAAGTTTTTAACCGCACATTGCGCGCGCTTTTTATTCAAATGACAAACGCCCTGGAGAGCACTTGGGATGCCTGTTATTTTTTTTTTTTTTTAGTATTTTTAATGTATAAAATGATGATAATAAAAACGCGCGAGGGATGGAAGAGACGACGACGGCGGGAAAAAAAATATAATAAAATGATTGCGAATGTGTTGAGGTGAGGGCACGTACACCGCGTAAAAAAAAAAAAATCGCCTCTCCGTCGCATATTATATTTAATATATATATACACGGTATAAATACAGTTTTCGCGTGTTTTTATTATTATTATTATTATTATTATTATTATTATTATTATTATTATT
>JAIUCT010000010.1:512502-525981 GCA_021307375.1 Tetraneura akinire
TTATTATTATTATTATTATTATTATTATTATTATTATTATTATTATTATTATTATTATTATTATTATTATTATTAATACCGGGTCGCAGATTATGCGGTTTAATATTCACTTCCCGAGAGCCGCTTTTAATTTTCATCCGATTTAATTTCCTTTAATACCTTGTGCTCGACGTCGTTAATTAATTTCAACGGAATACGTCGGAGCGTAGCGAATAATAATATAGAAAAAAAAAAAAAAGAAACGTTAAATATAATATTACAGTCGAGTTCGAATTCGTTTTTATATACCGGCGTCGTTTATTCCATTCGTGTATATAGGTATATACCGCAATAAATATATTATTATACCGCGTTTATATCGTTCGTTCCGTTTACCGCGACGAGACGACGTTTAACCGCGTTCGAAAGTCGCGCGTTATCGTATATTATAATATTATACGTCATACCGCGTACTTTATAATTTATATTACCGATAGTATATATAATAATATGAACCCAAGGGTAGTTTTTTTTTTATCTACTCGCCTTGCTTTTAAAAATTAAGTTATTGAATTACCGCTATAACCAGTATAACCGCGGCGAATATTATCTCGCGTAAAGACGTATCTCGTATTTTAGTGTTATATTTAAATTCACAAAAATATTTTCTCGTTTCACTGACGCGTAACGAAATATAATATTAAGTATTAAAATATATATACGATTATCGTTTTTTATGCTATCTAGCCATCACCTGTACCTATATAACGTATTACGTATATATACCTATTTTATTATAATACGTCGGCTATAGTTTGTCGCAGAAAGGGTTATATTGTTTGCTATACTACATATAATATGATGAACGTTATACAAGTGCACGGCGGAGACATCACACGATATATTATATTACGAGTATATACCGCGGTATAATAATATAGTCGTCATTATAATATATTATATTATATACACGCGGAGTTGGCAACACTGGAATTATATATATATATATATATATATATATATATTATAAACCCCCGACTCGCGGAATGAAGGTGGTTGGTGGGTGAGTGGGTGGGGGAGAACGGCAGTTTTGATCTCGTCAGCTTGTAAAGCAAACCACCCGCCGCGCGCGCGCAATTAGTAGTATTATCGAACACGCCGCGATCGCGAGGCGGCGGCGGGCGTTCGCAAGACGTTGCAAGATGTGATACGCCCGCGAGATTATTGCCGCGCGGCGGCGGAGTGAATATAATGCTCGCGATATGAAGGGGCGGGGGCGTCGATCGGACGGGGGAACGGACGAGGGGCACGCGTTATATACATCGGTGACGGACGGAGGGCGGGTGGGCCGCGGTCCAGATGGCGTCGCGTCTTAATGCGGTTATTAAAAACAAGACCGTCTAACGACCTTTGCAAAAGCCCGGGGGTTGATAAATGGCGAATACATGGACGCCTAAATACCGCGTAATTTGCAAATACACCGGCACGCAAACGGCCCCCGGACGGTCTTAATTACGGGCCGTTCCCCCCGCAAATGGTTTAACTTTATAATTAAAATCGCATATACAGCGCGATATGATATTATTATTATTATCATTATTATTATTATACGTATATAATATAAAGTTTGAGCCGCCGTTTTGTGTGTATATATACGAATATAATATATAAATATACACACGCGTATACCAGTCATATCCTTTACACGCGGAAGACATATACCTACTATAATATTATAGGTTAGGTACGTTACCGTCGTCCCCGACCGCGACGAACCCCACGGAGGCTCGCGCGATATATAACCGCCTTGACTCTTTTAATTATGTGGAAAACGCGATATCGCGCGAGTTATAATATACGAGTATTATATTATATAACAACTTTTTAACTTTATTAAACGATACGCGCGTAAAAATAAATATACGATTCCGTCGTGCATTGCATATTATATTATTATATTATATACTAACCTCGAACATTATTTATTAATAAATTTATATTATTTATATTTTAATCGGTTTTCGTTATAATTATAATATGTACTAACTATATGCGTTTTTTTCTTCTCTCTGTTCGTTCCGTTCAGGTATGGTTCCAGAACAGGAGGACCAAGTGGCGGAAAAAGCACGCGGCCGAAATGGCCACGGCCAAGAGGAAGCAAGAAGAGGCCGCCGACGAGAGCGACGAAGACGAAGACATGCGCGACGATAGTGCGGCCAAACGACTCAAGAGAGAATTGGCCGCGCACTACGGCGGCGGCGGCGGAAGCGGCAGCGGCGGCATGTAGCATCAGGCCTGGCCAGGCGTTGCTCATCCTGGCACCTTGGATCTGAAAACTCACGATTAGAATCGTTCTCAATCTCAGTATTTAAATACGATTTTTATTCTTCATAATATAATATTATTATAAAATATTATTATTATTATTATTATTATTATTTTTATTATTATTATTATGTAGATAATATAAAATAATGTTTTGTACATTTATATGCTATATATTATATAAATATAATATACGAAGAAAAAAAACGTCTCTAGTCATCTCGTAAATTTTAAGTTTTGTAAATATAAAAGAAAATAGTAAAAATTAAAAAAAAAAAAAAAATATTAATTTTACGGTATTATTATATTTATATGATATGTATTATCTTCGAACTTCGAGCAATATTATATGATAAAAAAGAGATGTGTTATGCGGCTTAATTGTTGAAAAGTGAAAAGTCGGCCTGGTAAAATTTTTTTGAAATTCACGCTTAAGCACGATTCAGACTCGTACGACACGATACAACAAAAACCACGTCCGATTCACATACGAGATAGGACCGACAAGAAACGACAGACACGTACTGGGTTGATTCCAAATTTCGTTTGGGAAATTGTTAATTATCAACATAAAACATGTTACGGAATTTAAAATTTTAAAATTTGTCCGTGATGACATTCGACATCCGACGAAGAGCGAAATATTGACCGTGTGATAGTCAAAAGAATATAGTTCACGAGACTTTAAATAAAAAAGAAAAGTTGATGTAGAACATGTGATTTTGTGTAAAAGAGTCGAGTAAAGTTGCGGTTGGAGGACCACGAAGAAATTTTTTAAAATATTTTCGACCGGCAAAGTACCAATTTAATGTCAGACGTGTGCTATTTCAAAATTTTTAGTAGAAAAAATATTAAATTTTATCCATACATGCGATATACCAATACCATAATATAATAAATACTGTATTTATATGAACAGATGTACCATGTCTATAATTATATCATTATAATCTAATTTCGTTGTAATCGGTGCAAAAATATTCGTTTACAAATGTAGTTTATAAATTAATTTAAATATATCATTAGTACATACAATTTTTAAATAAATTGATTCCAACAATAGTACCGACAAAGCATTCTTTGCTCGAATGTTTTGTTTTGTCGTGTCGTGTCGTATGAGTGTCAATCGGGTTTTATAGAGACGAAACAACTCGGCTTTTATCTTAAATTTTATTATTACTTTCTGTTTAATATTAATATACATAATATTAAATATTAATATATTATTATAACTATAAATACTTTATGAAACTTTAGATTAGGTTAGATGGTAATGTTCATCTAGAAACGCCCTGTTGAAATTTGACTATATACTGCAAGATATTTTTTAATCTCAAACTATATACATAGTTAAAAGTCATAGATTGCATTATATTATAATATTATAAAATAATATGTAAAATATAATAATATTTTAATATTTATATAATTAATTACGTTTCCACGTGTATCGGCGGCGATATTAAGTCGTGTATTCACCGGGTCGACTGATTTACCAGTTAAATCGCATATTTATACACAATAATAATAATAATAATAATAATAATAAAAATAATAATAATAATAATATATAATAATAATAATAATAAAAAAAAAAAAATAATAATAATATATAATTAAAATTGTTGTATCATATTATATAATATACAGGACGAACGGAAAATATTGTTTTTGCGCGAAATCTCGTTCACTCTTTTTACGTATAGGAGGTATATATTATTATTATTATTCTATGTAGTACAATAACCATGGTATACGCCGTTCTTGCTTATTGTTTGTTTTTGTTTTTTATTTGTCTGTTTAATATTTTCCTCCCTCGTACCTTCCCTTTGTACAGTGTTGTCTCCCACCACAAACGATATTTTTTAACTTATAACAATATTATATATAATAATATTATTATTATTATCGTTTATTATTGATGTACGGCCTTTATAGCTGCTTTTATTTTTTACGCGTCGATTATAAAAAAATATTATTATTATTGTTTATTTATTTACTATTTATCGTATAGATAACATATTAACGTTTGTACGATTTTGTGTATACGCGTACGATATCGTCGCTGATCGCTGTTCCGTGCGGGTATAACATCATAATATATTATAATTTATTATAATAATCGTGTATACGTTATAAACCTATAAAAACCTATTCTAACCATATTATACCGCGTTTGAGGTAACCCGCGATTTACTTCGAAAATTGTATTGTTCCAAAGAAGATGGATTTCTATAATGTTCAAAACAATAATATTGCGTACAATATTAAATATATATATATATATAAAAAAAAAAAAAAAAAAAAACCGCGAACATAGGTATATCTACTTATATTATATACATTATAATAATATTATTATTGTATACCGTATTATTTATTTATTCGTGCCCCTCAAAATACGCATATTGTAAATATATATTATATATTATAAATTAACGTTTAATACGATTGTTAACATAATATTATTTATTTAGCGAAGGTACGTTTGGATAATCGTTTGCACTTATAAAATATACATATTATTATTATTATTATTATACGAGTACGTGTACGGTTACTTAATTATTACCACTAAACGTTTAAGTTAAACAAATCATGTAATCTCGAAAGAGAAAATAAATGAAATGTTGATTTAAAAAAAAAAAAAAAAAAGACATAATATTATTATATATCCATACGTATATTTATTTATTTTAACGTTTTACACCTACATATTTTTTCCCGTTTCCCGCTCAGTGATACCGTATCAATAAATATAATATGATACGATAATACCGTGTGTTTTAATGTTATCGAATTGACATCGAAACTGAACGAAGAACAGTAAAAATATAGTCTTATAAGTTATATAAATATAGGACGTGTCGGAACATTTTTCAAAATAAAAATTCACTTTTCACTCGGTTTATTATACGATCTATTTTTCAAAATCTAACGTTATGCGAATGACATTCGGCAAACGCGTAAGTACGTATAATTCTGATCTGAATTGTATATTACAAATATATATTATATTTTATCAACAGTTTTGAAGCATAGGTGCCTCCTACGTATAATCGTTTTTTTAAGTTTCGAAATGAAATATATCTCAAACTCGACCGACTATCAAAACTCAAACGACGAACAAAAAGTAGTTTTCCGGTAAGACGCGATAATTTATATAGTATATATAATATACCGATTCCTACCTATATATCGATATGCTAATATTGTAAAAATAACCGTTTGAATGATATTATTCTTATTAATAAATTATAAATCGTAATGTTTGATGTGTATAATTACTGTTTGTAATAGGGAATCAAGTAAAATATATTCAAAGAAGTTTATTGCATATGTATAATAGGGCGATTAATTTTATTCTGTTTATTAGCGGTTATAAGGTCGACCGAAACGGTTATATTTTTATTTTTTACTATAATATATAATTTAGAACTAAACTAAATTATTATGCATAAAGTAGTAAAATAAATTAATAAGACTATATAGTAGGTACAAAAAATATAGTAAGTATAAAAATTTATCACTCCGTAAAAAAGTGCCTAACCGACATTATTATAGTCATTAATTAATATTTATATTATTAATATTATTACCACGGATAAAATTATAATAATATCATTTAAAACGGTTAACGACGAAAATTATTATAAAAAAAAAATTATATATTTGACAATTATTTTTCGAGCGGGATAATGTAATAATTGTAGGTACCTGGATTACGAAAAATTTACCGCGAATACAATATTACCGTAAATAAAATTTGCGTCCTTACTGATAAAAAATATAAATTAATAAATTTGTCGACTTAAAAAAGCCAATAATTAAACGTTATGTTCAAATATAAAGGCGTTTAATTGAAAGTTTTAATAATAATGTGCGAATACGCCCTTCGAGCAAGAGCAATCTTTTATATTAATCTGATATTATAATCAACGCAGATGCTTGGCGATAAGTCTTATATACTTTCTTTCGATTTGTTGTGTATTACATTATATAAGCCATCAGGGGCATCCCAGAAATTTTGTAAAGGGGGGGTCAAAATTCAAAAATCATATTAAATATTAGTAAATTAAATACTTGTATTAGGTACTCATTACAAAACATATATTTGTATCTGTATTCAAAATAAATGTTAATTTTTATAATAGGTAAAATGATGTGTGGGTCTGGACCCAAAATTCCCCTTTTGGGTACGTCCCTGTAAGCCATAAATTGTTCGATTTGCAGTGTTTTATTTATTTAATATTTTAATACATTCTATTTCTAAACTGCAGTATGGAATGACGGGTCTCGTAATATACATTACATTCCCTCTTCCATTGAATTATTTGCGTTTGCAGAAATGTGTTTTCTTTCGGTTGAAAATTATATTTTCATAAGTTTACCGAGAATAACGATATAGTATTAAAATTTCTACAGTATTATCCATGTATGTATAATCTTCCTAACCAAATAATCTCGGATCGATTAATTCGTATATCTTCAAAATAATTTATTAACAGAATTAAAATTATAATCAATCGGTTAATGCCCATTCTTCGTACAATTTGTGTAATTGCACCTATTGATAATAACAAATAAATATAGGAATATAATAGGTGCGTGTTACTACATACGCATGTACTCGTAGTATATGTAGTAGTGAAGGTATTATATTTATAAAATTGATGTCTTATCACTTAAAAAGTGTTTTGTCCCGAATATTATACTCGTATAAAGTATTTTTTTATCTCGTTTTCCAAACGTACGATAATTATATATTATAATGATAATCGTAATAATAAAATTAAATACTGTTAAAAATCACAAAATACATGATTATGAGTATATATAGTTTTATTATTTATATTTGTGGAAACTGGAAATCATATAAAATATCAGAATTACCAAACGAACGCATAAAAAATTATTTATATACAAAACGAGATATTAATAGAATACTAATTTTTGATCGACACAGATATTGTATAATGAATTAGGCATTAATTTTTTTTTTCATTTTTATACATTTCGACATTTTCTAATCGTACATAAATAAATCATTTGAACGGAAATTTTGATTATTTCTTATATATAAATATGATCGAGATTTCGAACGTCAGTCATTGATAAGAGATATTGTTAAACACTATAAACAGTCGATAAAGTTATATAAAGTGTTATCATATAAAATATTGATAATTTAAAATCCATATCATTTATATACGTACATTATATTATTATTATTATTATTATTATTATTATTATTGTCTATTGGTTAGTCTAATAAATGACAATGTATTTTTCGACTTTCGCTTTTATATTATTTATAATATTGTTTATGTAGTATATATATATATATATATAGCGGGTATCAGTATACAAGTTGAAACAGATTTCTCAATTGAATCGGGGAGACGGCAATAGGGGTATAGTAGATTGTAAGTGTACGGAGGGGAAGGGATAAAGGTATACATTTGGTCGAAAAACTGTCCATTTCATAAGTCGACAGTGTAACCATGGTTACGGTCCGCACAGATTCTTATCGAATCAATTTCGGAATTCAAAAGGACTTACACCCCCCCTCCCCGTCCCGGCCGCGTCATTGATGCTCGGACACACGCGCGCGCCATTTATACCCTTGTAATACACCGTGCAACATTTTTATTCGCTGCTTTTTACCCCTTGATACACACACACATACACACAAGCGCGCGCACGCGTACGATATATAAATAAGTGCGTATATAGTTTACAAAAAGAATTATATAAATATATATATATATATACGAACTTTTGCAGTCCTCGCACAAAATATCATACTTTTATTATATTCATATAATATAATATAATAATATTCGTTCGCTTTTATACGTTTATTTATTTATATATGATCGATCGTTTGCACCATCATATGCCTGCGCCTTATAATATTACATGTGTATTATTATGTTATGATGGGCTATACGCCACATCGGTTTTATCGAAAACTTACAGAACGTAAATTGGTTATTCAAAATAAATGAGAGAACTTAAGCCCTCGCTTATCATAATTACGCGACCTTGTAAATTTGTAACTATATTGTATGTATAGTACGTAATTTTTATTCTAAACACAAGTGGAGAGGGGGTTAATTATTACCCTAAGCTCACTTAGCCATCCCGCGATTTGTGCCTACACAATACTGAAACTATCCTGACGCAGGGTTCTATAGCCGTACAAATCATAGTGTTTAATTTAAATTGGAATTTGAATGCAATATTATGATAAACTATTGCGTTCGGAAAAACGATTCTGAGCGAAGTTCAGTCAGATAATGTAGGTATATTGATAAATATATCAACTTTAAACAGCTATACAAAAAATTGAGACTAGAGATTTTTCAAATATTTTGATATGATGTTGAGTAATATGTAAATATAATCCGGTAAAATTTTCAGGTCTTAATGCCAAAATTATAAATTTTATCAAACATTGCATACATAAAAACGAGAATATTACGAAATATTAAAAATCCTATATTTTGGAGAAAAATTATAACGTAACGGTTCCAAAATTTTACCAAATATATATATAATACCAATGTTAATACCTAATAATATTATCAAGTCTGTGACATCAAAATTGCCAGAGTTATAGTGAAATATTGAAATCGAATTCGACGAAATTTCAGTTTTAGTGAAAAATGCCATTTTTTCGTCATTTTTCTACCGCTTCTATCGTCATTTCTCTACCGGTAAAATTTTGAGAAATTCGAAAATTAAGCAAAATAAAGTACCAACTACATCCACTCTTCAACCAGAAACATAGGCTATTCGTGAAAATCGGAGCATTATTTCAAGTAGTAAAAGTGTCTACAGACATAAAAAAAAAAGAAAAAAGACACACATCATTGTAAAAACAAGATAATTTTCGCTTCGCTCAAAATCTAAATTTCATAATTATAACTTAATTCTAATAATGACGTAACAACATGTAAATAAATAATTATATGCCTCTAAATCCAATGCAAATACTCATAGCGAGTAATTGTATATGCACCGCTAACATACTTAAAATTCATGGAGGTCTAGGAAGCTGGTTGCTTACAATCTACAATTGTGTTCACCGACGATTACAACGACAAATAAAGAAACAGTAAAGGCGGAGCTTAGTACACATATTATTAAAATTATTTTTGGATGATAATCATTTTAGATTGTGTTGAATAACGAAGATTGAGAAAAAATAATTGTAGCCTTAGCTTTACGACAATTTTTCTTTTAATTCTAATAGTAGTTCTGTAAAGATTAAAAATAACGAAAAAATAACAAAAAAAAAAAAATCAGTTACTATTTATGTTTAACTTGGACATCGTAAACATAATAGTATTAGTTATGGCTGAGATAATTGAAATACTTACAAAAACAAATTGAGTGGTTCATCATAATTATTGGGTGAATAATAGCTGTAAACCGGTTAGGTCTTAGATGTAATACTATAATACTAAGTACTAAAGTAATAAAGTAATACAAGTACTAAGTGCTTGTGCTTCATATTCTTTTTTCTTCTACTTCATAACCTAGTATATTAATATTATAATTTCTAGGATGGCAAAAAAGGGAGGTTATACTTACAGATGATAACTGAGGCTTCATTGTAGTCCGACAACTACGATTAAAAAATTACATCACCTTTACTTTTACAAAAGCTGATATGTGCTACGCATATTTTATTCTTTCTTAGCTAGGATAAGTGGTTAATTATATTCGTCAGATAAGGTTAGGCGTAAAGGTAAAGTTTCAGTACTATAAAATTCGTAATTGTCAGAATTCCATTTTATCATTTCCTATCTCTCCATTATATATAAGATGTATCATGCCTTGTTCTGATAGGAGCTAATGAGAGGCAGAATGAACAAGCTGCAATGTCCTATTTTTACCGCAACGTCTTCGCCAATATACTCTCTCATGAAAATGAGGTATTTTGGCGATGGCGGTGGGGTAATAATAGGTAATTGCAAGATCGTCTTGATATTCTCCACTGACTAATATAAATTATTGTAATTCTATGATGAGAGCAGATGAGAGGAAGAAGAATAAGTATCATAAGGTGGTGTCCTATTTTTACTTCAATATACTATCTCGTGAAAATAATGTATGTTGAAGACGATGTTATGAACACAAATAGGTAATTTCAAGAACACCGTTATAAATTACACACTTATTTCTTATATTGATTTGTTGTACACCGGTTAGCTGTACTACTCTATTATTCGTGCTAGTGCTTCATTGCCTCTTTTTAATCCTTCATATCCTAGTATGATGTTTCAAGCAATCAGCTATCTAATAATCTAGAGTCAGATATGTGGATTCTAGTATTAACAGGTATGAAACATAGGGAGGTTAGGTAACATATGGACACTTGTTCACGAAAAATAGTGCCTATACAAAATGTATACCCAAAATTGTAAGTTATTAGTAAAGCACAATATTTGTATAATACGTATATAACTTGATTGTGAAACCTTAAACTATGATAATCCAGTCCTGAATCATAATTATTATTGTGTCCTATTGTTTATATATATGCTCTAATACCATTTATATATACATATATATAAATATAACAATTATTTCTTCTCAATCTTCGTTATTCAACACAATCTAAAATGATGTTCATCCAAAAATAATTTTAATAATATGTTTACTAAGCTCCGCCTTTACTGTTTCTTTATTTGTCGTTGTAATCGTCGGTGAACACAATTGTAGATTGTGTTGAGCAAGCAACCAGCTTCCTAGACCTCCATGACTTTTGAGTATGTTAGCAGTGCATATACAATTACTCGATATGAGTATTTGCATTGGATTTAGAGGCATATAAGTTTTTTCATGTACATGAGAAACGTCATTATTAGAATTAAGTTATAATTATGAATTTTAGATTCTGAGCAAGTAATGAATAGCAAGTGAAGTGAGAAGTGATGATTAATATAGAAACACTATAATAATTTTATTAAAGTTTGGAGTAAATCTAGTAAAAAAACTCAATATGTGTACGGTGAAATAGATCTATTATTCATAGTCATAACTCATAACACGGAATAGTAATACCAAAATAGTACGGTGTTTCTGGTTATTATTGCACTGTTATTTCACTGTCTCTTGCTCTTTGGTTACACCGTGAAACCTACTTAAAAATTGCCATTTCATAATCAATAAAACACAGTGCAGTCAACAGAATTTTCACAGTGTTTTTAACCAAAAATCAATGATAATTATACCTAAGATTTTCCTAAAATGCCTCTCGGGAATTAGCTGAATATGAAACTTTCTCTCCATTATATATATGAAGTATAAGCCTTTTTCTTGTGGGAGCGAATGAGAGGTAGAAGGAACAAGCAGCAATGTCCTCTTTTACCGGAACTTTTTCGCCAATATACTCTCTTATGAAAATGAGGTATTTTGGCGAATACCATGTGGTCATGATAGGTAATTGCAAGATCGTCGTGATATTCTCCACTGACTAATATAAAATTTTTATAATTCTATGATGAGAAGATATGAGAGGTTGAAGAATAAGAACATTTATAATCATTGTCATAAAATTATTAATTATCAATTACTTAAGAAATAATTAATTAAAAAAAATCTTATATCTAACTGGGCTTGACTGCGATAAAACTGCTCATGTTACTCGGTTCTGTCGCGAGAAAACCTTATACGCAATTCAATCTAAATCATGGTTTAGGCACGCAATTCGGAAACACCGTTAGAATCCGTTAGAATCGTATGAAGTTTCAAGCAACCAGTTACCTAATCCTCTGGAGTAAGATATGACGTTACTTGTCTTAACAGGAATGAAACATAGGGGATAAGAGATTATGGACACTTGTTCACGAAAAATAGTGCCTATGTACAAAATGTATACGCAAGTTTTTAAGTTATTAGTAAAGCACAATATTTGTATAATATATAACTTGATTGTGGAACATTAACGTATGATAATCCAGTCCTGAATTATATTTATTATTGTGTCCTAGTTTATATATGTGCTATAATATAATCTCCGAGCATATAAGCCTGCTATAATATGTCGTCGTAGTCGTCGGTAAACACAATTATAGATTGTGTTGAGCAAGCAACCAGCTACCTAGCTCGCCATGATAGGGAATGTAGTGCGGGATATATACATCTGTCTAATGCAATTCTTATGTATTATTTAACTATTGTCTATTATCGACGTCAACAAGCCACGTGACCTGATTACGAATATCTAATCGCTGTTGAGATACAACTCGATAATATATTTTCTTACTGTGATGATTAAACCTCAAGTTAACCATAACCGGTTTTTATTTTTGAACTAAAATTTTAAACTCTCATAATTTGTACTTAGAAACTAGAATTTAAATAAATAAATTTTGAACTTAACTATTAATACCTTATATTTGTTTAGGTTATAAAATTTCATAAAAAATATATTTATGAAAATTTTCAATTATTTCAAAAATGATCTATTACATTAATAAGTTCGAGTGAGCTATTTAGAGATAAATATTTGACTATTTATTCGTAAACTCCGATATGTTTTTGTACTTTTTTATATCATTTTAACCAATTTAGGTATAATCTGTACCTGTAACTAGGTATATGTCTATATGGATAAATTCATTTCTTAAAAAATAAAATAATTATTATTATGAGGTACCAAATCATTAACGAGTAAATATCAAAAATATTTATAATTACATTTTACATTAGGTACATACACAATACCATATATATGTATTTAACGATTATATTTTGACAACATTTTTTTGGAAAATATCATGATCAAGAAACGACTACCTAATATAATACAAATATTTAATTAATATTTCTATAATAAAATATCTAATAAGACATATGGTAGTAATATGTTTTACATACATAATGTATTTGTTACCAGTCATTATTGACCAAGTTTATGTAATAACAATACAATATTAGTAGAAATAATTCTTATTATAGAACCTTACTCTATAAAAGAATATATAGAAGATAACAAAAAGTAAGATAAATATTATTGTGACACGCAGAAAATATAAATATGTATATTTGTCTTATACCTACCTGTATACATAATTATGAAATTTTTTAAAATAAACGTTCTATTATCATTATTATTATTATTATTATTATTATTATTATTATTATTATTATTATTAT
>JAIUCT010000010.1:525991-536176 GCA_021307375.1 Tetraneura akinire
ATTATTATTATTATTATTATTATTATTATTATTATTATTATTATTATTATTATTATTACATCAGAATTAAAGAAGTAGAGCTGATACTCCTGCCGCAGCCATAAAGGTGTGCAAATCATAGTGTTTAATTTTAATTAGAATTTGAATGCAATGATAAACCATTGCATTCGAAAAAACTATTCTGAGCGAAGTTCATTCAGATAATGTAAGTATTGTTTAAAATTTTGACATTTTTTTATTAAATATTGAATTCGCAAAGTTTTATTACATTTATAATATAAAAATGAACACCCAACACCCTATACAATTTTCAAGTATCTAAGTTCAATATAAATTCTCATAAAATGCCTTGTTACCTAAATGCCCATTTCTGACAGAATATCGATAAATATAACTTTTTGGAATGCAATGGTTTATCATTGCATTCAAATTCTAATTAAAATTAAACACTATGATTCGCAAACCTGTTTCCCAATTTTTTTTTTTTTAATTTGTTAAGTAAAATGTATTTAAGCTTCAATAAAATTTTCAAAATTTTTGAAAAAAATTGTGTTAATTTATTTAACATTATCTTATTATATTAATATATTGCCGTTTTTTCTACCACTTAGTGCCAATTTTGAGAAATTCCAAAAATGACCTAAATAAAGTACCAACTACAT
Source organism: Tetraneura akinire (assembly GCA_021307375.1). Classification (NCBI taxonomy): domain Eukaryota; kingdom Metazoa; phylum Arthropoda; class Insecta; order Hemiptera; family Aphididae; genus Tetraneura; species Tetraneura akinire. Next base: position 526,654 of record JAIUCT010000010.1, read on the forward strand.
CCGCATTTCAACCGGAAACATGTTCTGGTCGTTAAAATCGGTGCATTATTTCGGGTAGTAAAAGTGTCTACAGTTATAAAAAAAAAATAAAAAAGACACATCATTGTAAAAACAAAATATTTTTCGCTTCGCTCAGAATCTAAAACATAAAAAAAAAAAAAGACACACATATCATTGTAAAACCAATACATTCTTCGCAATAGATTCAATAGATTCATAATCTAAAAATACGATGTTATCCCCGACGGACGTATAGAAAATGTATATATGTACCTATATAGTTCATATCTCGTTAATTTGTAAAACGATCATAACATGACTCGTTTTTTGCTCGTTTTACGTATAGTACGTTTCGCGAAAAATTTTTGTTCCCTGTCGTTTCATACGGTAAAAAAATTTTTATAATACGCGTCATATTTTATTATTTTCGCAGACTTTATATTATGATGTTTTCCTGACGTCGTCGTCGTCTTTTATTATAATATAATTATAATATTATAATAATATTATATTATATTATATTATATTATATTATTTATTATAATTATATTATTATTATTACCCGCTCGCGATATTCGTGTTTATTTTTTAATTTTATAAACTTTTCCGCGCCGAGTTTACTAATTATACGATTAATTTCAGTTGCAGGTCGTTCATCCGCTCGTATACGTATAAATATATATAAATACAACGCGAAGACTCTAAATATATATAGGGACCGCAAAGTTAATCTGCATACGAAAAGTTTTGTTTTAGCTTTTTATTCGCGAAAACGAGTTGAAAACAACCGTCTCGTCATTTCATACACAATACGTGTGTAATTAGACGTACACGTGCGTATACGTATAATAAAAATATAATGTTATACTCGCGAAGCTTATTATATAATACGTAAAGTCGTTTTAAATACGAATATTCTCGGCGTAAAGTATAAAGATTTGTTTTTTTATTTTATTTTCTCCTATATACTAAAAAATAATACACGCGTACCGTAAATAGTTTATAATTATAATAATTGTTTTTTATATACCGTAACATAATAATATTATATATTATAATTGCATACAGGTAGTTTACAGGTGTATATACGGACAGTTAATTTTGGAAAATATTTAATAATAACCTAATCAGGTGAGTATTTTTTAATATCAGGTACTATTACCGGTAATTTTTTTTTTTTAATAATATAATATTACTATTAACGCGTTTTTCATAATAAATATATTTTTATAAGTGTCTTATTAGTTATTTTTGTAATTTGTTTATTGTTTTTTAACGCCACTACAATACAATATTAAATATACGTAATATAATCGTATTTTATACTCGCAGTAAAAAAACTAATCACAAAATTCTATCAAAATCACGTCATATTATATTTTTAAAATCGACGGTATCTATAATATGTAATCTGCGAATTTCTCTCTCGAAGTCAATAATATTATTATTATATGGACATAATACAGTGGATCTCAAATATTTATTAACGAGCGATCGTATTTTTCTTAAGGGTTTATTATTCTATAATACTCGCGTTTTGTTGAACACGGCCCGATTCCGGTCACAACGCGCACCCATCGCGTCATATTATTATACCGCGGACCGGGTATTAGGTAAATGATATACCAGCGGATATAATGTATAATAATATAATATTTATATATGTACGTATATACGCGCGTACACGACAGCATCGCGACTCGGAGTCACAGAAGAGTCGTGTGTGTATGTGTGTGTGTGTGTACATATCATAATATAATATTATTATACCACAATGGCGCGTAGTTCCAGGTGTCTTCTATGTGCCATTCCGGGGACCGCGTCGACTCTCATATCCGGTATAATGTTTCCAAATTATTTACAATGGGTTTTTATTATTATTTATTTATTTATTTTTTTTTTTTAAACAGCCGCTCCTCGGCTGATATCTGTCCGAGAAAAATTGCTGCGTCGTTGTAAAAAATAACGACACGCATTTCTCTCGTCGAATCGCTCTCGTGTATATGCACCATATAACATAACATAACATAATATACGTATATATACGCGCGTATAATGGCTTTGAGGAAGCAAAATGGCGACATCAGGCCACCGATAGTTACCGTAAACATTTTTAAAAGTCTATATTATGTATACAGCGGTATACTCGCGGCGGTAAAGTTCACCGCGTTTTTGCGTTTCAAACGAGCCTTGCGGTGAACTTTTAATAGAGTGTTCACGTTTCAGGGACGTTTCATATCATTATATATTTTATAATAATAATAATAATAATAATATATTATACGATACACGCGCGTTTCGTCGTCGAGACACGCAATATTACTCACGCTTTTTTATAGCGGTTTTTTTTTTTTTTTTATCCCCCGAAGATATTTAACAAAATGGGACGTATAATATATGGCAATAACAATAATGCTGCAGGTTACCGTAAAAGTATACGTTAATTTTTAATTTTTTTATATAATATTATAAAAGATAAAACTTTAAAATTACTTCACGGTTTCAAATAAATATATTTATTGACGATAAACGGTATAGCGGATGAGAGTCGAATACGCAAAAGAAGAATACGACGATGTATTTTTGTATTATATTATTAATAAAATACGGAAACATAAAATATATCGATCTTATACGTCATACCTAAGTACTACATACAGAAAAAAAATTATATTTATTCGTTATTGTTTTTTCCCATTTTACGTTTAACTATTCGATATATTCGCCAAAAGTTCAAAAACGTTTATTTTACGACGCGTAAAAAATGATTATACTGATTAAAGTCGCAGATTTTGTCGCGCAGTTTTGAAATTTCTTATACCTATAACTATCGTCTCGCGATGGTGTGTCGTTTTGGAAGAGAAAATTTTTATACATTTTTTAATATCTAATAAATAACAATAAAAATTAATATCTACCGTTTTATAATATTACATATTTTATGCGAAATGTTATTCGTTGAATAATGACAAAAAACGAAAAAAAAAACAGCTGTTTTAAGGAATTACGGTAATCATTTTTGCGCGTCAGACCCTGCGCAGTTTTCGAATCCTGCGAACGACCTGACCCGACCTGGAATTAATTTTAATTTCGCATTTCCCGAGTACGATTAATGAACGTCTAGCGTATATACGCGCGTGGTGCAATCTCCTTGGTCCTAATCTACGGGTCATTCCAATTACAGCCGTTGATCCTCCGGGTAATGGGTTCCGACCGGAGAGAGACCATTTGTAAACAAAATTACTCATATAATTTCAAAATCTGTTAGCATCTCGAAACGAGTCCTCCCGCGTGTTGCATTCGCCAGACCGGGGGATGTATTATATATAATATTATATTTCGAGTTTTAATATAATTCATAAACCCGCGGGGCGAAGCGCCGGCGCGCGAGCATCACGACATAGCTATTTCCATTACACTTTAATGGTCCCGAAATCTCTATTCCCGTAATCCGCTAACGTTACAAAAATACGTGCAGTTTTATGGAAAAATATAAATAATACATACATGTATATACTCGGATATTATATATAAATATTGTAAATATATATTTTATTTTATTTTATTTTTTTTTTTGTTTTTTTTTTTTTACCAGTCAATCGCGACCGGGGTCGATTCAATCACGATTCAATTTGTAGTTTTAATTTATATTCATAGAAGCTAACGATGACAAGGGATTAGTAGACGGCGGGGGCCTGAAAAAAGTGGCTTCGAATTACATTAATTGAATTGTAAAACAACGCGTATATATATATATATATATATATACGTACAGATTTTTTTCAGATATAAAAAACGACGAAATAATGAAAAATTGAAATTACGGATCGTTGGAATTGCACCATCCGCGACATTTTCGAGAGGGATTTATTGAATAGTAATCATAACAGACGGAATATATAATAATAATAATACAATTATACTATATTTATTTATTTACAAAAAAAAACTTTATTATAATATTTGTCATAGCAAAAGCTATATATATATGTATATATGTATTATGTAATTATATATATATATGTATATAGCGTGTAATAGGAAATGCGAGGACAAAGCTTTTGAAAGTTTCAATTGTATAAATAATTTATATCCGTTTCGGTTACGCGCGCTAAATTTAATACCGTTATTATACCTCGAATGACGCTAAATTATTTACTTAATTCAACCCTTTCGTCCGTTCGTATTTATATTTATTTTCATCATCGTTATTGCTGCGGGATCGTTGATATTAATTATATATTTTGAAAATACACAATTATATTATTATTTGTTATTCACATTAATTGGACGACAAAAATATTATAATTATAAAATGGTAAAACAATAATTTTTGCTCGATTTGTTTAAACATATATATCACCCCAGGCCCACGACCAGGATTTTTTTAAGGGGGTTCTCAAATATTTTATTGAATATTTCCTTGCGAGTTTCTTCGCTTTTATTTTTCTAATATTATATATATTAATATTTGAGTGTAAATTAAATATATTTATTATTTTATATAATATTATAGTTTAAGATATAATATGCAGATCTACAAAATTTTTAAATTAAATTAATTACCTATCGCATATAATATTAAGACGTACGAAAGCAAATAACGATAGGTTGTTTGAACAACCCTATATCGACCAATATACAATTACAGTTTATTACACAATAATACAATATAAAAAATTAATCATTTTTCGCATAATATTTATCATGTTACAGTTCGATATGTACATCATAATATTTTAGTATAAAATATTTTGTACTTTTATATAATATATACGTAGATATATTATTATTGCTATTTTAAACAAAACACAAAAGTAGTTGAATGCGTGGTAATATAGTTTTATGTGTAATACTTTAATGTATACAACAATATATATATATACGGTTTATTGTGAAACTTCATATTGTAACCAATATGGCAATAACCATCATAATAATATTATTCCAATGAAGTACGTACATAAAATTAAATGTATATAATTGTTGATTTCTATAATACCGTACGTTGTTTATTCTATATATTATTAATAATTATTATTATTATTATGTGCATCGTGCATATATATTATTATGTAAAAATGTAGGCGAAAACACGTTTACATGTATTATATATATAAGATACCAGTGGCGTAAGTAGAATTTTTTCATGGGGCGATGGGGTAATCAAAATATATTAAAAAATTTACAATTGAAGTAAGTATATTATTGATCTTTATTAAATTTTTAATATAATTTGAAGTCAATCTTTTTATATTGTGGGAGGGGGGGGGGGTAAACACCCATTAACGGTACGCCACGGTAAGATACCTATAACAGGGGTGGCCAACCTGTGGCTCTCATCATAGACTCTTGCGACTTGCGACTTATTTCTATAAAAGACTCAATAATTTTTCACTAATTAAAAAAAAAAGTTCTATTTATTAAATAAAATAGAATATTAATGATATTACTAAAATATGTATATAATAATAATAAAATTATAATATATTAAAGTATTTTTTTTTTTTTTTTTTTAGTTATTTATTATTTTGGTAAATATGTAATTTATGAGTTTGAATTTTTTTGTAAGGCTTTGAAGTCTGTATATTTATTTCATTATTACATATTTTATTATTACTTTCATATTTTAATTTATTCCATAATAAAATTAGGACCTTTACGTGTAATATTGTAATGTTAAAAATCCCCTATAAATATAATATATAATATATTTCTAAATTATAAAAAAAAAAAAACATTTTTTTTACTTGCTCTTAAATGCGTTGCAATTTTCTGATGTGGCCCGCAAAAGAATGTTGGCCATCCCTGATATTATATAATATAGTAACATCTAAAAAAAACCGAAATACCTATACTATATATAGATACTATATATTATACGTATAAATAATATATATATATATTTATATATATTTCGTTTAAAGAAAAGAAAAAAGTGGAAAGTGACGTTTAATTTATCATCGCGTTATAATATTATTTTTCTCCTCTATATAATAATAATAAGAATAAGAATATAACGTCGCGTTGTATGGATTTTTTTTTTATTCTGTTAAATTTTGAATTTTCTGACGCGTATCGAAACGAAGAAAATATTTCTGATTATTCGTATATTTACAATACTTGTATATATACTATTAATGTTATTTTTGCGGTACATTATTTATATATTTGATCGACCTCCTACAAAATCGTTGCTGCAGTGATATTCACCTGCATATTATTATTATTATTATTACGGACAGGTCGGCAGTTTGACTGGAAGTCAAGTGTGTATAAACTATATAGGTATATAATATATATATATATATATACACTCAATAATCGGATTAAAGGACCCGCGACGTGTATCCTATCGTTCCTTTTGGGCGTGTGTATATTATAGACGAAGAAAAAGAAATACTATATGTAATTTCGATATATGTATATAATAAAATACGATTTATTCACGGCGGGAAGAATCTTTTTGTACGGTTCACGTGTATTATATTATTATTATTATTACATTGTATACGCGTATATATTTTAATGGGACGGGGGAGTGTAGAAATTTGTGCGTGGAGTCGTGCTGGGGGACTTCATTCATCCCGATTTCCGGCTTATGAATGAATAATAAAAAATAAATACGCGCGCGCGTGTGTGTGCGTGTGTAATATATGTCTTCAATACAGGTGAGAAAAACCGACAGTAGCACCTCCGGAGCATCATTAATTTCGTATTTATTCGACTCTCTCGTCCGCCGCTGCGTTTATATATATTTATATATATACACATATATACCAGGTATATACCAGTCGTGGAATTATATTATTGTGTTATTACCATAACGGTGGATGAAAAAATAATAATAATAAAAAAAAAAAAATACGTAAAAAGGAGAAGAGTAAATAGTCGAGTCATTAGATGGCCATTGAGACCGAAAATCACACTCTCATAATATAATATACAACGAGAGAAATGATGATGATGATGCCACGTAGGAATTTCGCTGTTATTCTTTAATATTATTACGTCCTATAATATACACACGAACGTATAATTTTATTACGATCGTTTATAAAATTAACAAAATTAATCGTAACAATAATATAAATGGAAGTTTTTTTTTTTTTTTTTTTTAATATACGTTAAGGTTTTTAGTGTAAGTAATAATAATAAAAAAAAATTATTAAATATTATTTTAGAATTTTATAGATCGACTCGAGACTAAACTCGGCGAATCTATATTATTTTTAAATATATAATAAAAATTATAAATAACTATAAACATTGATAACTGATAAGCATATACATATATATATTAAAAAGTAAATTTCAGTCGCTATTTACGTCGTTATCACGCGGTATTTTGCAAATTATAATTTAAATCTTATTAATTATATATATAATATACGCTGTCGTATTATCGAATAAAAGCCATTTGTCCATTTTTTATCTCGTACATTATATTATAGTATGTACTCGTATATTATATGACAACCTTCTGAAATAATATATAGCTAAACACACCGAGAACATATTCTTTTATTCGTTTATTCGTACGTGTCATTTCTAATTTTTTTTTCTTCTTTTTTTTTTTTTTTTTTGATTATAATATTTTTTACAGTAGATAACGATTATAATATATTATACCGTATACACAACAATAATATATATACGCTCGAATAATAAAAAAATATAATTCTCGTTTATTATAATTGCAATTTAAAACGTATGTGATTTCTATATACGCGCCAACGGCTAAATAATAAAATACGGTTCTTGCGGTATAATCAAAAATTGTGACACGCGGTCTTAAGTCTTTCTTAATATTGTCCGTGTCGCGAGTATACGATATTACACCTAATAATAAATAATACGACTATAATGTGACTTTCTAATAAGTTTCAACGCACGTACGGAATCCGTTTCGCAGTCGATCGACGCACGTTTTTTTTTTTTTTTTTTTTTTTTTATACCTATATAATAATGAAATCGCGTCGACTTCATTCATGAGTTTCGTCGAATTATGTGTGTGTAAGGTACATTAATAATATAAGATATAAAGGTGTATAAATTGTATATTATACAAATATGACGAGGGGATTCGATTTAACGGAAAGAAAATCGGATCAATTTCGATATTCACCTGCAGACGATCTGGTGCCGGTCAGTCTGTTGAATGAACGGCGTTCCCATTGTACCCGCGTCCCTCTATTCACCGTGTTCATCGCAAGTATTATTATTATTATTATTTTTATTATTATTATTATACTATTATGTGTAGGTATATATTATATTATGTGTTATTATTATTATTATAATAATATACAGTGTGTCTTTCATAAAAACGACATAGGAGATGTTATAAAAACCCACCGGGTGGTATACAATATACGTGTATAACGATATGACTTTGAGCGGCGGATATGATCTGAATTCCGTAGCGAAATTCGAATACAATATAATAATTGTTAAAACTGCACAGAACACCGCGTGGTCTGACTTTGACCCCCTGGACCTCCATAAATGACGGTCAGAAACCCATCAACGTAGACCTATTATAAAATCTTATTTAAAATGCAATAACGAATATACGCAAGCGTATTATATTATAATATGTGTGTGTATATATTGTAGTTATTATATTTAGCCGGTCAAACTATATAGGTATAAATGATAATATTATTGTGTGTAAAAAAAAAAATTCAAAAAATATATCAATTATAATTTTAAAATTGTTTCGCTTTACATTCCCGCCGTCAATTGGTTGAAAGGAAATAACGTACTAATAATTATTAACAGTTATGAATAAACCTACTTAAATATAAATTATATATAATATATAAAATAATTATTATATTCGTCGAAAATCCTTGACAATATATTATAATTAATATCATAAAAAACGAGTATCTATACCTATATCATTTTTATTTTTCGATCAACATTTTTTATTTTTCGATACGGACATCGGGGGGCTTAGAAATCGTAATACATTATTTTATATTATCCGAAGCTCACTATTGCTCTATTATAATTAATAATTAATAAAATATTAATATTAATATTAATTAATAAATATACAGGATCGGGTAGAAAAAATGATGTGTGTACGTGCGGTCGATATTTTACAGTTTACATTATTTTATAGGACATCAACAATATAATATCTATAATACTGATGGCGTATAATTTAATATATTATATAAACGAAATAACGTACTCCGACGCAGAGTTGTGCGAGCGCGCAGACATTAAAATTATGCTTCCGCGAGAGGTCATAATATATATTATATTTTATTATAAGTATTATATTATTAAACTGGTCGAAAAACGCGGGACGAACATCAGTGTGTTATATAGACAACTGTTTTGTGGTGTAAAAGTTTTGGAGCGAAAACTTAGGAATAAGTTTTTTTTTCTCGTTTCGTATATATACAAAAGCACACAAAACCGCGAGTGTATGTATATACGATGTATAATAATAATAATAATAATAATAATAATAATAATAATAATAATAATAATAATAATAATAATA
>JAIUCT010000010.1:536186-554079 GCA_021307375.1 Tetraneura akinire
TAATAATAATAATAATAATAATAATAATAATAATAATAATAATAATATAATATCCTATTTTATATAGAGAAAATACGAGTGTGTTCCAAAAACCGTCATTTTATCTCTCTCTCTTTTTTCCTCGCAATTTTTCCGACTCGCGCAGCGTATAATATATATAATATTCTGTCCGCAACGGACCGCATCCTTTCCGCATATACGTTCTCTCTCCCCCCCCCCCCCATCTGACTATTATTGATGTTTTAAGAATCGTTTAAGGGCGAGCCCGAAAGCGCGTTATTATCGTTTTACAAACATCCGATCGAATATTATATATATGTGTATATAATACTTTTCCGTCGTCGTGGTCGTATATATAGCAGTGATATTATATATTATATAAACTGTAAAACGTTTTTCTGTAAATCTCTTTTGCGTTTGAAACGCGCGCGGATAGGGTTATGCGATATACCGCGGTATATATACGGAACGCGCGACATCACCGCGGTCGCATGCAACGCGCGTGTTTATAATATATATATATATATAAAAAGCTTTTTTTTTTTTCTTTTTTTTTTTTTGCGGTGGCGGCGTGAAAATAACCGAGGACGTTTTTCGGAAATGGAGTCATTTATCTCTTGGCAGACGTGCCGATAACGACCCAACAACAACCCGCGACGCCATCTTGGCACGCTAAGTTCATATTATATATTATTATAATACGCGCCGCGGCGTATCAACCGCCGAGTAATACGATACTGATATATCGGATTATGTCCCGTCGCGGGCGAAAAGTTTTTTTTTTCCCCCTTTTTTCTCTTTGCCGTCTTCCCGACGAACGTTCCCGCGGAGAGACGGTTTAGTATAGTGAGCCGCGGCGGCGAGTGAAAAGAAATATACGCGTAAAGAAACGAGCAGCTTTTCGCGGCGGGCGATATACGCGCGATTGGACGATGTGCGCGGCGGATAAGCGCGGCCGGAAACGTTTCGTGTGACGCGATAAAGTTTTCCCGCGAGATTCCGCGCGTTTTAGTGATTCGATATATACCTATACATATTATTATTATTATATTCTATATACGTAAAAAACGTGCGAATTCGTGTGACGCGCGTATATTACACGCACAGGGCGGTTTAAGGAAATGGCGAATATATTTTGTATACATAATATATTATATACACGTATAATATATTGTTATACTCGAAGAAGATGGCGATAAAATAATCGTTCGTCGAAAACGAATTTTTATTTTATTTGAAAAAAAAAAAAAAATAAACGAACTAATAATAAATTGTACGATTTTCGTAAAAAAAAAAAAAAAAAACGCGCACGATTACGATATACGATAATATTAGGTTAGCATGGACCTGATAATATTACGTTTATAAAAAATATTATATGAAATAAATATTATACTAAAAAAACGAATTTACAATATAATTATAGTATGATAGATGATAGTATTTTTCCTGACATGTGGAAAATTGGTTCTATTACTTTTATTTTAAAATCAGGTTGCCGTTCATTAGTCACTAATTAGTAATTACAGACCAATTTCTATTTTAGGGCATATTTCTAAACTCTTTGAGTCATTATAGTCATAGACTAGCGTATATATAAAAAAGCGGAATGAATAAAAAAACGAACTTTTTACGGCTTTTTGTCACCAAAAAACATAATGACACCGACAGCACCATCGACGCATTCACCGATTATACCGCGAGTCCCTGGAAGAAATGTGGTGGCAGACACTTCACGAAAGTTCTCATTGCGTATACCGTTGAATATGCCCAGAAATTTTGTGTTCAAACAGTTCGCGTTATCAACGAGTTCACCGATACGATAATAATAAAGAAAATAATAATATATAGAATATAAGTCACGAGAAGATAAAACATAATATTGATAATTTTAGCCCGCGTGGCGTCTGTAAATCAGTGTAAAATATAAGATTTTATATCAAGTTCGACGTAAAAACTATAACGATATACGATATTCGTCTCAGCTTGTACATAATATGAAAAATATAATTAATATTATTATTATTACGGTTCTGCTCTCTGATTTAATATATAAATCTATAAAACGATATAAGTACGTATATATAAAGTAATATAAAGTATTATAGTAACCATAATAATAACAATAACGTTATTATTATATTTTTTTTATTGTGGGTCGTGTCAATCGGTTTCAGCGACGGATCCGTTGGTTCGAACATTAACATATTTCCCCCTCCCCCTTTTCGTCGTCATTATAATAATATAACACACTATTTTATATTATATTTTCGCCGAGTTTTCATTTCGCGTCTCGCCATCGCCAAATATATTATAATATTTAATAATAATAATAATAATAATTACGCGAGCGCATCGACCATTTGTGTAATATTATTATTGTTATTATTTTTACGACAAATATCACAGCGCTATAATAATAATCGTAATATAATAATAAATATAATAATAATAATAATAATATTAAAATTATTATTATTATTATAACCGCACACGCATACACAGCGACCGCAACCGCGCGGTGACTGCAATGTCGTTAGTGACGACGTTTTGACGGCCGTCGTCGTTTAAAAAGGGCCGTTAAAAACATTTTAATACGTCCAATGTTTTTACAACGCTTTGAGCCTATATATTATATACGTATATCATATACACATACGTATTATGCACGCATTCCGCGGTATCATACTCGTACAATAATAATGATAATAATGATAAACGTGTATATATACCTATATAAGATATTATATTATTATTGTTCGCGTATACACGAGCAATAAAAACGAAGAAACGAATATTTTAGGTCACAGACAGCTTGGCGCGGCATCGTACACGCACACACACACACGTATACAATATATATAATATATAGGTAATGTTATTATATATTATTATGTGTAACCGACGTGCGTATGTATACCAATACCATCATGAACACGGTATACGGTCAAACAGCGGTGGGTCTGGTCTTCGACGTGTGTGCGCATACAGAGCGCGCGTCATGATGAAAGATTTAAACTCGTATACGTATACCGATTTTCACGGCAGTAAAAACTTAAAAAGAATTAATTCAACTGATGGACGAAAAATATTAACCCTAACAAATATTATGTAGGTACGATCGAAAGCGAGACTTAACGAAATATACAAAAATATATAGTTTTATACCAGAAAACAGTTTATTATTTTTCTATTTTCCCGTACGATATGCGAATACAGTTATACTTATAATAAATATAAATTAAAATGATATACGATGCGTAAACGACGTGATAAATATATAATATATATAAATATAATTGATAAAAATACTTACAAATGAATATGTATATAAATTCGAGAAGCGAATCAAAAAGAGTGTCAATGAATGGATGCGGTTTATATATATTCTAATCGTTATGGTTTGCGGCTGTCAAACTTAAAGAATCATATAGGTACAAATTGACGAATAAGTTTAGTTCACTCTATTATTGCACGGCATAGATTAGGTTAGGTTAGGTTAGGTTACTAAAACGTATACCTATACCTACAGGTGCCTACAGGTTACTTAGGTATAAAAGAGTTTATAGGACATATTATATAGTATTTATTTTAATTATTGCTCGAAATAAAAATGTCTTATCGAGGTTAGGTTATATTATACATATACACTTCGGATATCGTTTTTTATACGATAACTTTAGTTATTTCAATGTACATTATAATATTATATTATTATCACGTCTTTATTAAAATTCTTCGTTGGAAAACGTTATCCATCATGCGAGAGGTTGTGCACGCTGTATGTTATAATATACGCATCGTGCTATACATTATACATATAATATTATTACGCTCAATATATTGCTAATAATAACATATTATTATATTAGATACGCGATAAATCGGCCATTATTATAACGCGCATAATAATATGTACACACGGCGGCGGTGCGAACTCTTTAATATACGTAATTTTTTTTTCTTCTCGCCCGTCACCTGCGCGCAACCGTCGCGGGAAATATCTTACCGCCAACACCCCGCTGCGGAGTCATTCAATCGCGGCTTCACTTCCTCCGAGTCGGTCGTTTTGTCCCTGAAATTCCTATACGATATATACGCCCACAGAACACCGCACCCGCGGAGTCAGGGACAAAGTATTTATACTGCAGTATATACAGGACGATTGTGACTGTTAATAATTTTTTTTTTATATAACGTGCAGCGTTAGTATCGTCATACAGGTATATATAACTCGAACTCTCACAAATAGTATTATGTATATTATACATTTTTCCCAAGTTTTTTCCCTTCTCGAATCGATCGAATTATATTATATTTAAAAAATAATACTATATGTACATCACCTTGCCCAAGTACCTATATTATGTATTTTTTTTTTTTTTTTTTTTTTTTTTGTATTTTTATTATTTGTACTCGTACGCGTTTTTCTCAAAACGACGCGAGGAATAATGCTATAATTTGTGACCCTTTATACGATATAATAAGTATTATATAATATATTATTATTATTATTATTCGTGAGACGTTTTTACTTTCCGGCTAACAAGAAGAAAAAAGCGAATAAAAATTTTTTATTTTCTATCCTCCGAGGCTCCGATCGAGAGTCGCGCGTTTCGTATACTTTTTTTTATTCGACATATCGCTTATAATTTACGCGTAAATACAATACACGCGTACATAATATAATATACAATTTAGTCTGTTATTTTTTTTCTACTTCTCCTCCCATCAACGCCGCCGTCGTAATATATATTAAAGAGGGTATTAAGCCGGAACGGTCCAGGCGTCACGTGCGTTTGACGGCCGCGAATTTTCCGATAATCCAATCAATGACTAATAGTGCGCGTTTAATTTCCGACAACACGATTTTATATTATATAATAATATTATATACATATAATTGTCGACGCCGTGAAATCATAATAATATAATATATAATCTAGCCCGTCGTTTAATAATAATAATTGAAAACGCGCGGTGTCAATCAAACGCGTTGCGCCGTCCACGACTGACGCGAACAAATGGACGTCGTGTTTGTATAATATTATTAATTATTATTATTATTATTATTATTATTATTATGTATCGGACGCGTAAATTAATAGATATTCGCCCAGAACCATCGAGTATCGATAATATATATAATATAGTATCCCGATATAATATATATAGGGTACATAACAGGGATTTTCCTCGATTTCGATACGTATCCGATATAGGCGAAGAATAATGGTTAAACACACTCTACTCCCTTATCGTGCAGGTTAAACGTCCCTCGCTCGTGAAATCGGTGAGATTGAATAATATATATAGTATTGTATCATATGACTTCTTTTGATGTTCCTTGAAATAAAAACGAAAACTATTCCACTATTAACTATATCTACATATTATACTTTATACCTATGGCTATCGCCAATTTATACCTATAATATATACGTTACTATATAAAAAGTACGAATACGATATAAACTATTTCATACTTTTGGATAAAACGTACAATTATTATGCTCATATTATTGTCAAACGATTAAATGATTTATGTTATCTTTGACATTAAATTCATAAAATTCTATACCAAATCAGAAAATTCATAAAAATCTTTCATAACGTATTATCGTATAATAAAATCTGTAATATGAGTGTGTACCTGTATAATTATTATACCTACTTATACCTACTTAAAAGAAATATTAGATTTTAGTAAAAGTACTCATATATTATTATGATGGCGTCTAAATTGCAGAATTTTGATTTCTAAATAATATAACTTATAATGTTATTACTTAATTATTAGTATTATTATTTATTACTGTATATGTTTACCCAATTTATTATTACTGTACTTGTACTTGTACTCGTATTACAATTTACAATTCAGTAAAATATCTAATATAACGATATAATAACAAATTTAGGTTCGATTATACTTAAGTATCCGTTCAACAGTATTAAAATATTACATACCAGAACGATATGCTCCATTTTTCATATAGCTTGCACAAATCTTAAAGATTCTGACAATTTTTTTTTCCCCATCCATATTGCATTCATATACTCTCGATATCTTGATTAGCGTGCTCTTAACTTTTTCTTCTCGCTTCTTGACTTGTACGTGCTATTTTCATTTAGGACCGCATACTACAAAGATTTGTAATAATGGTATTAACAAATTCTCGATATCAAAATACCTAATATATAAAAATATATTATATTTTTAAAAACAACGCGAAACTTTCAAATAAAAAAAAAAAATTATGTTTATTATTCTAACTAAATTTAACGTACATAATTATATATATCTTATATTTATATATTATTTTATCTTAAATATATATTACATAGGCATTTTACTGTTAAAAGTATATTATAATATGGTAAAGGCGGAATGTTTTGGACGACTTTCAACAAAATAACAAAACGAGCAACTTGTAAATTGTAATATACACACGCGGATCTATGATTTATAATAATTTATTATCACTTTCGTAGACGAATTATAATCAAGTATATATTATATTAAGCGTCGAACAAATTACTAATTCAATTATACGTTTATAGTTTTAAGCGTGTGAGAGCTAATACGACATTTGTTATTTTATGACACGACGGCGCACAGTTTGCATGCACACACGCATTATAATACCGACAAACTTATTACGCGAAATTCAAATCTAATGGCAATAGTACATAATTTGTTGCGTTTATATCCGGAAAATATAATTAAGAACTTGGAAACTTTGGCTAATGTAGTTTTCGTTTGTTATTTTCACTAATGCGTTTAAATCGTAAATGTTAATTATATTTAAATAACATATCATGCTGCCTATATATAGTATAATATAATTGGATTTTAAAATTTCATACAATTATTAAATTTCAACTTAACGTATGATATTAATTATTATAGGTATTTTATCGTGAAATGATGACAATTCCTTTAGGCAATGATGACAAGTTTAAGATTATCATCATATTTATCTATATATAGTAATTATCAAATAATTCCTGGAGATTGTGGAAATTAATAGTTTTATAAAAATGTATTAATATTTTTTTTTTTTTCAGTATATAAAGCAATATGTTATCATGTGGCTTTTCTAAACTCCGTGTAATTATTATTAAAGTGAATATTCACACCTTGTGATTTGAATACGTATCCCAAAAATTTTGAACGTGAATTTTAAAAACGCATCTTCCGAAACAAATATTAAAATATATAACCTAAATACGAGCATACAAAAATGACAAAAAAGGCCGGCCTATTACACGCGAACATTTTAATTTTATATTTTTATGTGATTTAAATTTGTTATTTTCATAATACGAGTATTATTTGTCGAAAAGTCAAAATAAACACAATTTTGGCTGCAAACATCAACATTTGAATAGTGGAAATATAATAAATACATAATTTGGAAACGAAAAATCACGATCTCTTTTTTAAAATAATAAAAATAATTAGTTATAAAATTAAAAAGTATTTTTAAACTTATTAGAACAACATTATATAATTTACTATATAGTATATAATATATTAGAATAGAATAGAATATTCTATATACAATATACTTAAACAGTTTATACAATAATAATAAAAAATAACAGAAAATACGGAGTCGTAATATCGATTTGAACCGAATACGAATCTATCGAAGTTTTGAAATTGGGGCCGACTCGAATAATAAGTACCTACATACGTGTAGGTATAAATATCGGCGAGTGTGCATCGCGACTTGCCCGTAGTTGCCTACCCGCAAATCCAGGTAGAAGACCATTTTTTTTACACGAATTTCCCTCCCGGGTGTGTTTTCGCGAAGGCAATTCGAGCGAACGTTTCGGATATTTATACGCGCACTATAATAATATGTAAGATGATAAAAAGAAGAAAAACAAAACACGTTTTGATAAAAAAATAACGTCTCTTCGCGTTGCGTCCGTTATAACGTACTCGTATATTTATAATATATTGCAAAGTATATACGCGCGTATGGATTATAATATAAATTTCGATCATGAAGTAAAAAAAAAAAAAAAAATTAATGTACCTAATAATAATAATAATAATAATAATAATAATAATATATTTTAGATTCTGAACGAAGCGAAGAATGTATTGGTTTTACAATGATGTGTGATTTTTTTTTTTTTTTTTTTTTATGTCTGTAAACAAAATTACGACCCGAAATAATACTCCGATTTGCACGAATAGGGTATGTTTCCGGTAGCAAAGTGGATGTAGTTGGTACTTTATTTAGGTCATTTTTCAAATTTCTCAAAATTGACCCTATGAGGTAGAAAAAACGACGAAAAAATGACGAAAAAACGGCATTTTTCGCGAAATCGACGAATTCGATTTCAATATTTCACGATAACTCGGGCAATTTTAAAGATAGAGACTTGAAAATTTTTTTGGGTATTTAAATAGCTACTATATATATGTGGTAAAATTTTGGAACCGTTACATTAATTTTTCTCCAAAATATAGGACTTTGAATATTTCGTAAAATTCACGTTTTTACGTATATAATGTGTGATAAAATTGTCAATTTTGAGTATTTTGGTCTGAAAATTTTACTGAAGTATACTTACATATTACTTAACATCATACTAAAATATTGGAAAAATCCCTAATCTCAATTTTTTTTTATAGCTGTTTTAAGTTGATATTTTTAGTTCAAACGAAAATTATAATTGACTGAACTTCGCTCAGAATCGTTTTTTCGAATGCAAATGGTTTATCATTGCATTCAAATTCTAATTAAAATTAAACGCTATGATTCGCACACCTGTATCCTGTGCGGCTGGAGTATCAGCTCATCTTTTGTTTTTTTGTACTTTTCAATCAATCACAGCGTAAATCGATCGTGTAAAAAATATACATATAATATATTAATAATAAACCAACGCGAGTAAACCGAGTAAACGCGACCAAGGCCGTATCTGAGGGGGGTCCATGGGGTCCGGATCCCCCAGAAATTTCATCAATATTTTGCCAAATTTTAAATTATTTTTAATACTATATTATAATTATATGATTCCAATAGTGCATTGTTATCTATGAACAGCGACGACTATCGATGGGATTTATGGACGTTTATAGCATAACTATAGATATTGATAATATTACACTATAAAATTTGGACCACCCGAAAAAAAAAATCTAGATACGGCCTTGTAAACGACCATTCCATAATAAAACGATAGCTTACGTATTTTATATAGTAAATAATATTACGACGGATATCATTTTTAACTAATGATTTAAGCAAACGAGTGAACGGGCGTATTGTCATCTTGTATATCATATATACAATAATTTTATACGCGCGTATATACCGTAAATATTTTTAATATAACGACTGCGTTGTATACGATAAATATTATTGTGTGGACGATAAATCGTATATATAACGTACGACGATATTATATTATTATGTGCGTATCGTAAAAATAAATAACTCGTCGTCGGTGCCGTGCGTGGGTTCATTAAATCTCATTGAATAGTAAAAAGAATAATAATAAAAAAAAAAAAATGAATTAAAATACGTATACGTAATATAATAATATATAATGTGCCCCGTCTTATAGTGAATGGGGAGAAAAAAAGGGGTAATTTGTGAATGAATCCGTTTGTATACGACGTTACGTTATTAATATATACGATATGTGTGTGTGTGTATAATACGAGCATACGCGTCGGCGCGCATTCATCGGAGTTAATCGTTTGTGCGGCCGCGGACAATGCCGCAAGGACGGGCCGCCGCCGCCGCGATGAGAAGACGCTCGCGCGCGCGGTCTTAACGGCCGACCGAAAAAACTAAATATAATCCTATAGGTACATACACATTATAACCGCGGTACCTAACGTCGCGAGCATACCGCCCATATACCTTGGTATAGCAGTGATGGCGTGTGTATATAATATCGCGCGTTATAAAAAATATACGACGCGTTAAAACGGTTATTCGTTAATATTCGATATTATAACGTACGAGTATAATATATTTATATTTCTTATACGTATTCACGATAATAATATATCGTTTCGCGCGCGGTGCCAAGTCGGAGACGCGAGAGTTTTTTGTTTTTTATTTTTTTTTTTTTTTATAATTTCCCGACATCGAAGCGGTTGTTACGTATATTATAACATAAGAAAATATAATATTGTAAATTCGTGCAAACGTCACGCGTATATATTATAATATATTTATATTATAATGTTATTGCGGTGTTTGTATTATATATATAATATTATGCTCGCGTTCGCCGTGTCGCGCTAAGTGCCGCGATATGATTTAAACGTTTTAATTTCGCGCCACGAGACGATTTCTCGCGCCAAAAAACCTTTACATGTTATGTATTATACGAGCTTACATGAAATCGTATATTACATAATATATAATGTATATGATTAAGGTTCGCAAACGGGGGCTATAAATATAAAATACATTATATATAAAGTCGCGTCTAATATAAGGATGAAAGTTTGTAAATGCCGACCGAGTTATAAATTTACTAACGGGCGACATTAGCTTTTCGCCGGGAGATAAGTGGTCGGTTATTTCGGCGCGCGCGGCCGTTCGCCAAATCTATTCGCCGTATAAAATATATTTGTGTGCGTGTGCGTGAACCCGTCGGCAGTCAAAAGTCGTTCAGATACCCATTTCGGGAGCGGCGGCGAACGGTCAGACGGTCGCGAAAAGTTTCGTCCAAAAATAACGTCGCGACCGCGGGGCGAAAACGCTAACTTTCCGCGGGAAACCGCCGTTCGGGGTTCCGCGCGACCGAGAGGGTTAATTTAGACAAATGGTCCGGGGGTCGAAGCGACTTTCCAGTTGTAACTCTTAAAACCCTTCCGACCGCACGTATACCCTTTGTATATTATTATTATATCCTCCAGGCATTCAATAATGGATTTTCTCCGACGAGTTTTATTCGCCGTCGACAAAGTTGTCGGTCCGTTTTTTTTCTATTTTATACTTTCCGTCCCTCCGCGGGTACGATGCGGTCCGTCGGCGGCGGCGGTCACTCGTACCGATTATACCGCGATTTCCGTGTACCCGAGAAACGGCCGACCGTTACGGAGGAAATTAACATTTTGCCATCCGCGAGAAAAGATTTATTTAATACGAGTATAAAGGCGAGCACCACACCAGTTTGTAAATTCAATTTAAACCGTATTCTCTTATAAAATTAATATTATATATAAAAACGGTTCGATATC
Organism: Tetraneura akinire; assembly: GCA_021307375.1. Taxonomy (NCBI): domain Eukaryota; kingdom Metazoa; phylum Arthropoda; class Insecta; order Hemiptera; family Aphididae; genus Tetraneura; species Tetraneura akinire. The sequence continues at coordinate 547,417 of JAIUCT010000010.1, forward strand.
GTACGGGTCAGAACGTCGGCGGCGGCGTCTAAAACTCGTAAGTGAACGGGGTCGTTATTTATGTAAACGCGAGCGCGTGCGGTTATGCGATTTTATATCATGTTCGCGACTAATATTTTATTATTTTATTATTATAATGCGCGCACACGTCCAAAAACCTTTTGCGATTGTATACAACGTGGAAAGGACAAAAAAAAACCAACGACTATATGCTCGCTTTTTTCTCATCGTCTAATGTACACGAGTATTTTATAATATAATAAAATATTAATATTAATATAATATTATACGAGAAACTTGCAAACACGTACATAAAATCTCATTTCATATTTTTCATTCGCAGACGGACAATGCGAAATTGAATTAAACGCTTTTTCGCGACTTTCTTATGTTATCAATTTATTATTAATTTTATTATTATTATTATTATTATTATTATTATTTGTTTTTTATAACTTAAAATACGGCGTGGGTATGAATTATTAATTTATTCTCGTCGGAAAAAATGTGACGGGTATACGAAAACAACAAGTTTAATTTTTTACAATGAACAAATTGTTCCCTGTTAAGTTCGAATGAAATAACGCATAAAACAGTTGGTCCGACAAAACGATAATGCGATTCTTCGTCTATTATATTATATTATTTTAACGAACTCGTGTAGTGTTACGTTCGCGTCCCGAATTCAAAATAGCGAGTTATTATTTGCGTCCTATAGTTACCTAAGTTACCTATCAATTATTATTGATATGACTGTTATTAATTTATTATGTCTAATTAATTAAAATTATTAAATGTTGAAAAATGTTTATTAACTTAAAAACGTTTATTAGTTAATCAAACGATATTATTACATAATATTATGTGTAAAGTGTTAAGTGTAATACGAGTATGACAAAACTCCTATATACAATTAAACATTTACGAGGTGCGTCTCCAAAACGTCTGGGACTAGAATTGTCCATATCGATATCGAATTATTATAATTTCTTATCAATATTTTTTTTTTTTAGTGGCGCAACTACGCAAGTATAATGTGCAGTCATAATTAATAAATATTATACACAACCTAGGGGGTATAAATTATTGGTATTCAATCATTTTTTTTTTCAAACCCCAAATATTCTAATCGCTCTGTATAGTGTACGAACTCATGGCCGTGTCCTAGTCGAACGTATCGAGCCTCGACCTAAACCCTGCTCGCGAACGATATTACAATAATATTTTAGTTCCTCTCGTGCTATTGTATTTTAAATAGATAAATTATTGTCTAACGTTCATAACGTCGATATAATTTCTACGATAGCATAATGTGTTGACGGAAAACTATTGTATTAAAACTTAAACTATATTATATATTATATAATATTATAATAATAAATAATATGACAAATAATATGTTTATAATAATAATATTATTATAAATTATTATTATTATTATTAAACTATTATTTATAGTCCTCCGTGGGGCCGAGGAAGAGCACGCGTATATTATAATATAACGCTTTGTTATGGTTATTATTAATTTGGAAAATAATACAATGTTCAATAAAAATGTAATAGCTGCAAATATTAAAATCGAACGGTAATAAAATAAAATGTAATTCGTTCTGCTTTTACGCTTTTACCATATTATATCATATACGATATAGGTGCCTATTATATATTTTATTATATCGATGCTGTTAATGACTGTATAATGAGCGTATAAACGCGATCGTTTATAATATAAAATATAACCCAACATTATTTTCGGTTACGATATTATAAAATAATATTATTATTTATATTATAATGTTTTCGGTTTGAAATTTTATCTAAAATTTACGCGTTGACAAATTATTAAGCTACGTTATTATATACGTATATAATTGTATATAGTTTATTATAACTACACTCGTATAATATGTATATAAAAGTCACGTATATTAAAAAATTCCTAACGTGGTCTACTAATGTACATTTATACCGTCAAAAATCAAAAGTTTTTTTATAATTTCTATACGTGGGGTGGTATAGTTTCAAGAAAAATACACAATTTCATTACTTTGTTAAACATAAGTTTTCATATAAATATACTAGCATTGTACCTGTTTAAAATTTATGTTTCATAATAAAAACATTTTATTGGTTTTTTGAACATGATACGTAACGTTGTATACTATGAAATAACAAATTTAACACCATTGGCGTCCTAATACTGTATGTTATTTCTTATATTATTTTACAACAATTTACTTTAACTACAGAATTTTACTGCGATTTGAACGATCGTCGACACCCAGAAACAAAGCGGTGAAAACTTTTAAAAAAAGTGCTACATTTTTTGTTAGAATATTGTCAATATTCAAATTTTCACCTCATTTACGAACTTTTGAATGATCGGTCGTTATGCACTTTTACGCAAATTTTCATCTCAACGTTATAATATTGTTTCTGGTTGCCAATGGTCTTCCAGAACGTTAAAAACTCTACAGTTCATTGTCGACCATCTTTGAAACTCCAGAAAATCTACGAACGACTTGAAGAATTATCCCTAAAATCAGTTTTAATAATTTCGTAAATTTCCGTATTGTACTTTTACGTTTTACCTAGTATGAAACAAAATTTGACGTACACACACGTTATTCATTAGTTTCAAAGTTCAAACACGTGGAAAACGTAGAGAAAAACAAACACAAACTGCTTCGACGTAATCAAATGTATAAATATAAATATTAAATTGATATAATATAATAATATAACGACTTCGAATTTTGCTGAAAAATGTTTATTAATGCGTATGTGGAAATTATACCTATTTATAGTTTAATGTATGATGTATCATATAAAGATTAACGGTCCCGGTAGTTTTTGAACACACACGGCACGCTTAAACTCATATTATACAATATATATTGTACACGTTATATTATACTACAGAAAATAGGATCAATTTTTCGACAACGAATTTATAGTTAGTCTCCTCTAGATAAAAATTCAAAACGAGTATATAAAAATAAAACAGAGGTCGTAAATAGTTTTATACGAATACACGTAGGCGATATCCGATATAATTTCGTGTATCGTGTCCATTAATATCTGTTAAATTATATAATAATATAACATATAGAATTATTTATTTCTTCGTTACCGCGGACGGATTCGACGTTGGAAGACGCGATTATCGACGATAATATTTCACGTTCTCCTCGAAATCGGAATAATAATAACGTGTACAACACATTATATTGTCGTATATTATAATACGTTATATATATATTGTTTTGCGACGTATGTTTTGCACGTTATTGTTCGATTTCGATATTTTTGTTCCGGGTGATTGACGAACAATACATATTACACGTCGCTATATTACAGAATACAGAAATATATACACGAACACATCACTAATGCGCGTACTGCGAGCCTACACATATAAACACGCGCACATTGCGAACCGTATATTATATATATATAAATATACACACACACACTATAAACACACGTCGATGACAACGAATCGTTTTGGCAAATTGCGTGGCTCGTTATATACGCGTATAAACATAATAACGAGAGATCAATATGATGCTGCGACGAGCGGAGGAAAACGACAACGGATTTCACGCGCTAACAGCTCAAACTTATATTCCTAATATTATATTATACATCCACTGTTATTTGTATGTACACGCGAGCTATTTGTATATATATATATAATATACGCAATGTAATACGCATTAAATATTATTCGCGTTTTACGCACGTTTTTGAGTTTCCGATAACGATACAATAATAATGTACCAATATATACGCCATAATATACATTTTATATTATTATTTTACATTTTTTTTTTTTTTATTTTATTTTTACGTTTTCCCGTGATAAAAATATCGTATATTATACGTGTTGTACGCCCCGTGTATTTTTATATATGTAACCCACGATAAAGTGTATTAGGATCGGGGGTGTTTTTTTTTTCGGAGAAATTTAAACTTTTAGAGTAAAAAATAAACGTCGGTACATCGGTTGCACGCAGTCACTGCGGCCATCACCCGACCATGTGTATATAGATTTATTTTTCTTCTCTTCTAAAGAACATAGCAAATTTGGTTTGCCATTCTTATCTCTGCTAAAAACCAGCGTTTTCAATTTTTCACGTTTACATATCTCATACAGTCTGTTTGCGTAAAATTTTTAAGTCCCTAACTCTAAAATTGCCTGAGTTATCGTGAAATATTGAAATCATCGATCATGTCGAAATTTCAGTTTTCGTAAAATATGCCGCTTTTTAGATAAGGTCAAATATGAGAAATTCGAAAAATGACCTAAATAAAGTACCAACTACATCCACTTTCCAAACGGATTTTGTTAAAATCTGGGCATTATTTCGAGTAGTAAAAATGTCTTCAGACATAAAAAAAAAAAAGAAAAAAGAAAAAGAACAAAAGACACACATCATTATAAAAACAATATATATATTTAATATATTTTTATATATTTATTTTATGTAAATAAAAAATTATATGCCTTAAAATCCAATACAAATACTCATATCGAGTTACTATAAATGCTCCGCTAACATACTCAGTCCATGAGGTCTAGAATGCTGGTTGCTTGCTCAACACAATCTACAATTGTGTTCACCGACGACTAGGATGACAAGTAAGGGAACCATAAAGGCGGAGCTTAGTAAACATATTATTAAAATTATTTTTCGATGAACATCATTTAGATTGTGTTGAATAACGAAGTTTGAGAAAAAATAATTGTAGCCTTAGCTTTACGACAATTTTTCTTTTAATTATAATAGTAGTTCTGTAAAGATTAAAAATAACGAACAAAATAACAAAAACTCTTTTTACATCAACTTCGTCGCCAATATATACTTTCATGAAAATAAGGTAGGTATATTGATGACGGAGTTGAGCAATGAATAGGTAATTGCAAGATCGTCATGATATTCTCCAATGATTAATATAAATTATTATAATTCTATGATAAAAACATATGAGAGGAAGAAGAATCATAAGGCAAGTTCCTCATTTTACTTCTGCTTATTTCCTCAATATACTATCTAGTGAAAATAAGGTATGTTGAAGAAAGCCGTTATAAATTACACACTTTTTTCTTTTGTTGTTGTATACCGGTTTGCTGTACTACTGTAATATTCGTGCTAGTGCTTCATTGCCTCTTTTTTTATCCTTCATATCCTAGTATATTAATAACAATAATAACGTATTAACTATAATGGCAAACTTAAATTTGTCTTACATAGGAATCTCCGTGTAACCAGAAGTTACACAGGATTTTCATTTAAAATACTATGAAGAAAGGAATAAGAAGAAGACTCTTCAATATATATTTTATTGTCTTCCATCTTTTAGAATCTAATATTATTGTTCTCAATATCTCCTATACGAATTAGTGATCAATGATCATAATTTTAGGAATTGATCGATAATGATATATATAACTATTATTGTATGAAGTTTCAGACAACCAGCTATGTAATCCTCTAGAGTTAGATATGAGGTTAGTCTTAACAGGTTAGGTTAAGTAAAATGTATTGAAGCTTCAATAAAATTTTCAACATTTAAAAAAAAAATTGTTAATTTCATTTAACATTATTATGTAAAATAGTGAAATATAAGAAGAAGAATTCATTTAAATACTTTAAATATTGATTTTACTGAAATTTCAACTTTAAACATCTATAAAAAAAATCTACCAAATTTGGGAGGGGGAAACTTTTGATAATATGACAGTACCATGGTTCGAGATCATATCATACGGTTGTTTTATATATGTATGATATGACCCTTTGGTCCTTATACATACAAATTTATACCATATAAATAATTACCTATTGCACTAATTGCAAACACTGATTTTGTCATATCCCGTGTGTTATTATGGCATAACACGTTACACGTGAGCCAGTCATAACACACTCATGTGTTGTTCTACATATTATATACTATATTATATCATATTCTAGCGTAATCATAAGCATAAACATACACTCACACACCCCCATACACACCATACTGACATAATTTTTCCATGTAATTAAGAATAATATAAAAATTTGGTTATCATTATCTTTTAATAATAATAATTTTAATAATAACAACGGACATGGATTGTCGCCTGTCGTGGCGTATTCTGGCCCCCACCCACAGGAGAAAATAAAATAATATAATAATAAACGTAACTTTAAAATAAATACAAAAATAAATCGTATATATTTATCGCTTTATTATCGATTTAATTTTTACTACGATAAATTAATCATTTTTAATTTTATAGACGATATTATATTATGCTATTATAGGTAGGTATTAAGGTATATAATTATATGTGTAAATTATTTTGTGTTAACGACAAGTGGTCAAATAATCAAAAAAAAAAAAAAAAACATATTTATATTATTAATTCGAACGCGGCGTAGAAGAGGACGTGTAAAACATCGGATATATATTATTATAATACTCGAGAGAGTACATTATTATATATAATATAAACTAATACGTGCGCGTATATATTTTATAAGTCGTCGTCGACGGCGGTATTAAACATCCGGCCGGGAGTCGATATTGGCTTCCGGACAGTGAACGACGGCGGTGAGGAGAAAATAATAATAATAATAATAATAATAATAATAATAATAATAATAATAA